>KZ807470.1:141392-160326 GCA_000696205.2 Oncopeltus fasciatus | reverse complement strand
TATATATAAAGAAACAATTTTTTTTGCTATTTTAAAAATGATGTTATTTGTTGTTAGTGTAAAAAATATTTATTTTTGTATGGCAACCATACAATACTACAATAATCCTCCAGACAAAGCTATAACTTGTTCATGCTAAAACCCATTCATGGTCACGAAAAAGTATATTTGTCATTAGATTTAACGCTGGTAATTTAATTTACAACGATAAATGAACGGTAAATGAAAATAAAATAAATAGGTAGAATAATAACGAACATCAAAGGATCGAAAAGAAAAATACATTCCTGACTCTATCCATCACCATAGAAGTACATAGCTTAATTCAGAAATTAATTTATCTTTAAGCACAACAATTCATAAATCATCCTTTCCTTTATTTAGGAATTAACTCTGTTCAAATCGTATTTTGATTATATTTTCGAATAGATGAGCATATAATCTTCAAATATTCAGAAACTCAATGTTTATAATGCACTATATAGTTAATGCGGAATAAGAAGTTTTGAAGATGATCGATCTGTCAATAACAAGGATATGAATAGACCTCTGACGTGGGGTGTAACCCGCAAAAACTCATAATTGTGGCCGACATTGTTACTGTTTTTGGCGTATTACAGAACTGTTACGACAAGTATTTAGTCACTGTCACTGACAATTACTAACAGGGTAAGATATTATAGTTCAATAACAAAACATAGTAGGCACATAGCATATTTTTGTAATAACATTCTTCTTTTTCTTCATTCGCCCCGTCAAGTGCCTACAATCCTCTATAAACCATGTACTCTCTGATATGCTAAATCAATATTTTTTTATTTTTTCTAACTTCCCATACAACCACATTAGATCATGAAGGAAGGGGAATCAGTAAATATTCTAAGCAATCTGGGCAGCCTTCTATTTCTTAGTAAAAATCTGGCGGGACTGCCCAAGGCGGGAGGCCATGAACTCGATAGGCCGTCGATAATATTTTTATTATTATCGTATTATTTCTTCAAGTGGACGAACCTTTTCCACGTTTCGGGATGTAAGTGCCGGTCCAAATGTACTTTTTTTTTGTATTTTTTATTTAACTCCCTCTTTGATTTAACTCCTCCTGAAAGAGGGAGCGAACGGCAGCTCCTCACCTGTTCACCTGAGACTGGCCTAAAGCAGGAAAAGTGTATGGAGGAATCGAAACATAACTGTGGCGAGAAATATTACATAATACTCCTGAAAATATACGTCCACCTTGCCGGAACTCCCTGATCTAAATAAATTCTTCATTATCTTAATTAATGAAAATTTCTTCTGGCAAACCACCATTTCCATTGGTCTGATTTTGCATAAAAATGGCCTAAGTCCATCCCCTGTGTCCCAGCTCTCTGAGGTATCAAACTCCTCCTCTGATTACTCGCCCTGCTCCGATGTACCCTTTCTCTCTACCTGAAGAATACCTCTCCTTCCCCTAACACAATCCTGCTCTTTCTCCTCCCAAAGCTTGTTCGTAAATTGAATTTTGATCAGTGAAGTTATGCGGACTTCTGATTTCAAAGATAAAGAAATACCCATTTACCCACTTTAACAGGTCGTCTAGCGAAGAGCTCCATTACCTCCAGAAAGTCAAACTCTCTGAAGATGAGCTACCAGCTAATGAAATATAGAGTAATGCTAAGGAATTCACACAAGCCAAGTCTGCAGGTTAGACAAACCTCGGATGTAAGGAGATTGACTCTTAGCTAGAAGCAGTGGGCGGTGGCGACCCTCCAGGCGCCTGGAAATAAATGACTGACTACCTCCCACCCCCATATTTTCTCTCCCCTCCCCTTCCGCCTCTTGAATTCTTTCTTATACTCCCACAGTTTTGTCTTTTCCATTTAATCTTCACTTCCATCCTGAAGCCTGACTCTCTGTCACTCTCTCACTCTCTCTCTCTCTCTCTCTCTCTCTCTCTCTCTCTCTCTCTCTCTCTCTCTCTCTGGGGACAAATAAAAGAGTGTGCCAAGAAAGTAACAATAAAACAGGAGCATTCTAATGGAGGGCTGTAGATCTTGCAGGGAAGGTCCTACTCCTCATGACATATTATCTTATCTTACTCCTGCTGGGGAAATACTTTTGTTTCAGTTTATAACAAGCGTCACACACTCCTCAGCAAAAAATTACAGATTCAATTCTCTTCGGGCACAACCAACCTTATTTCTCATTTCTGTGCTTCTGCTTTTAATAATCCAGAGGATTCCTCTGTAACGCTTTGAAACAACCATTATAAAATTGTCATAAACATTTCGTCTCGGAAGGACAACGAAAACGAAGCCAACTCCCCATTATCTTTACACTGGTTGTATATGAACTTTTCATACATAATCCCACACTCCTATTCATCCCATTTTTTATCATTGACGAACTTAACCATTGTTTTAAAACATTTATTTTGTCAATAAACAAACCTGTGATTACACACAGGCAACATTAGTTGCCTTGCTCCAAACGCTTGCTACATCGAATTTTACTTTGTCCGTACCTAACTTTTATTTTTCGAGTTAAGGCCTATCGGCCGCTATATAACTGTTGATAACTGCTGATTTGCCTCAAGAACGAGCTCAGCCCTAATTTGTCATTTAAAACATGTCGTCTTATTTATTTTTAGATATACAACTGATTGTAGCTCTTAAATCGCTAAATTAAATTTAAAGGATTTTACTGGTACTTGACTTTTTAAGAAATCCCTGAAAGGTGCCGGTTGAAAAGTTAGTCTGGAGTCAGAGGCATCCTTCTACAATGATTAAGTTTTAAACTAGAATAACCAAGCCGCAGGACTTATATTGTAAATTTTCATTAGCATTTAAGTAGCAAAGTACCAATTATATTTCATATAAATTAAAGTTTACTTTAACTACATGAAATGGCTTATAAATTAAGTTTCTTTTACATTAACTTTTCTCAGGACAGTATAATTATCTAAGACGAGGAGGTGTAGAGTGAGGGAGGTTATTTGTGTGTTACAGGAAGGGCCGATGATCCACAGTGGGGCGATTGTGGGTGGGTCCTTGGCCACTCTCAGGCTGCCAGGACTAGGACCTCACTCGGTCCTCCACTACTTCAGACAGGATCACGAGAAGAGAGACTTCGTCGCCGGAGGTTCTGCTGCCGGAGTCGCTGCCGCTTTCGGAGCTCCTGTTGGTAAGTAACCTCCAGCTCTGTAACCTTTCTCTATGCATGGAGGCCGATCCTGAAAATATGTCTGAAGCTGTAGGCATAGAAGACAGATATAGCTGGTAACATGTCCTGAATGAACTTTTAGAAAGTATTGTTTGATTAGAGCAGTGGTAAGTGTTACTTCTGGAAAAACTCTTGAAGTGTAAAAAAAGAGTAAATATATAAGCTGACCTCATGAGGGCATGTCGTGGTAAAAGCTCAGTATCTGTGGTAACTACCTTATATAACTACTAAGACATTAGCTAAAGCATACTACTAATTAGTAGCTAAGGCATTAGCTACCTTGGAAGATGTGGGGTCCGTCAAGGACGCTTCAAGAAATGTCTTCCTACGGGACGATGGAGGACTTAGGCGGGTGGAAGTGGCTTGTAACTTGATTAGTAAGTGTTCTCGTCAAATACGTAAGATTTGTCCTTCTTTAGACCTTGCTCAGACAGGATGTGTGAAAGTAGGATATGTGAATCTTCTCTTCATATATATTTCTAAAGACGATATATATCCATTCCCTAACATATTTCTAGAGGTGAACCACACTCAGAGTGACGCTGGGAAAAATCTAATTCTGCTAAATTGATTACTGTTGACTCAGATATATTTTTGCCTGTAAATAATACTTACTGACGAGGATTTGTATGGTGCTTGTAGGTGGAGTGTTGCTGAGCCTGGAGGAAGGTACGAGTTTCTGGAGCTTGTCGCTCATCTGGAAGATCTTCCTCTCGTCCATGGTGGCCACCTTCACGCTGAACCTCTCTCTGAGTGCTGTGGAGGGACATCCCGGTAACCTCTTTTATACGGCTATCACAAACTCAAGTATTGTCAACATCACTCTGATATTCTTTCTCTTTCCCGAGATGTATTTCTGCTAGTGAAGAGTGAGTGCTTTCTAACATCCCAAGCAGCTGGAGTGGTCCAGGCCTTCTGCGACTAACCCCTCAGGAAATGACACAAGTACATACTGGACCGTGTAATCTGGATGTCTTAACTTACATAAAGAACTGTATACATCCGTATTTATTTCTAACTCACTTGTCACTTTCAATATCAATGGTATCATTTAACATGTAATACTCTTAGCTTGAAAAATGAAGGGGTTCTTCATATAGTTTACTTGTGACAAAACATATAGATTCGGAGATATTATGTAAAGTTGAGATTATTTAAAAAAAAAATGAGATTATTTAAAAAAAAAATAAGTTCGATATTCTGGATAATTAATGACGTTGTCTACTTTTAATAATAGTTAAAAAAATAATTTTAGTAAATTTTCACAAGTTAATTACATAGGATATACAATTATTTAATTGAAATATGTTATTTAATAGTTATTGGTAAAGATGTAACTGTAAAACATTTGAATGTTTTAAATTAAGTTCGCGTCAGAAGAAATTTACTTTTGAACAATATGATAAAGGTGAACAAATTGAGCAAATTTCATATGCTTCCTGAAGCAAAAGACAGATAGAAAGCTTTCCACTATCAACTGTTAAATAACTTGTGGAAACAAACCACTTCATTTTTTGCAAAATACCAAGAACAAATTAAAGGATTTTAATTTTTAAATATAGCTTCTTCTTCTTCAGTATTGTCTGATTCATTGTTCTCACAATACTTGCAGGCCTATCGAATCTAAAATCAATCAGTCACCTACTAATATATCTCTTTGGCTATAAAGATAGATATACATTTCTAATGATCAATGCTTTGGATGAAGAGTCCATGAATGGCTTAGATGTGACGTCAGAGCAATTTAATTTACCTTGTAAATAACACATAGGCTACTATGCTCCTAGGCATAACGCTATATTAAGTTAGCTAAAGCTAACACCATTATAAGTTTGAAGGATGTACATCACTGGCTGACTGACCGACCAAAAATCAGATAATAATCTGTACAAATTATTTCATTCTAGTTCATTTATTAGCATATTCAATATGCATTATCTTGTAATATTATCCCTTATTAAAGTCGCAGAACTTATTTATTTAAATATATAATTAAACTGATTTATTTAAGATAAACGAATTTCAATTTTAGGTTCAAATGGTGGAAAATACTAACTCCATAACATATTTCTAAACAAAAATCGCTCTTTGGTAAATCAATTGCCTTATAATTGGTTCAATAACAACATTCTGAATCGGGCCATTTCATCAATAAAAAATAATTAAAATCAGTTATAAGTTAACTAATATATAATTAGTATATCAAAATATAAAATATAAAATACATATATTAATGAAAATATTAATCCTGCAATATATTTCCTTTCACGATAATGCTTCCTTCATAAGTATTTTTTTTTAAATTCATCCCCTAAAAGTTCAACGGTAAAATCTATTGTACAAACTTTTAAGACTTCTGACTTTCACCTACCCTACTATATACCCCTTGTAGGACACAGCCCACCATTTGAAACCATTCTTAATGTTAACCTTTTTTGAACGTCAAAGAACATCCCGACCCCAAGTGTAGTCCATAAGCAATGGTCTACCGATGCCACCGCTGTACAATGTGAACCTAAGAACATGATGAAGCTATCAAACCTCTCTACAATACCCTTGCGATCGCTCTGATATATTTCAGGTTAGAAATCCAATCTCTACTCAACTAATCTCCCAGGCGAATAACTTACACCACAATACTATAATAATAACACAATAGCGAATAACTCAACTTACTCCACAACACTACCCTACAGTCAGTAGTATACTTTCCCTTCACGATAGTTTTTTACTAAATTCAGCGGAATTAAATACCCTTCTCTCTCTCTTCCACGCAGTACGATCCTTAAAGGCCCCGTTCAATTGAAACCTTTCTTAACTGGAAATTGTTTACAAAGGATTCACCTATAGATAATACGCTTACCGACCAAAAGCTACCACTCTATAACTCGCCTCTACGTGCATATTATGAAATATCCGTCACCGAGTAATTGTTGCGGGACATATCGTGTCTCTTATCATTGTGCTCCATGAATATTTGCATTTGCACATTATATATCATACAAACCTCACTCCTTGTTTAATAACACAGACAAAGAAAAGCCCGGCAAGGAATGAATGAGATTAGACCAAAATGGCGTTCAAACTAAGCCTAGAATGTAGTATGGAGGATGGTAGTAACTATGGAAGTAAACGGTAAAGTACTTGAGGATGGCATTTGGCCAATCTGAAGGGAAGAGGAAGGGGACCTCAGCCACCTCAATTCATTATATTTTTTTTCGAAAAGAAGTTTAAATATCGAATTTGATTGTATTATTTTTAACATTATAGAAGTATATATGTATTCCTTCACAGTGCGCTGGACACAAGGTAACGCAAGCAGAGTAGCTAAACTTAGCCAGAGGTCATTAGATGAACATGTAATCAAATCTACCATTACTGTCATTTATCTCAAACGAATACAAATATAATACCATCTATAACTGCGGTAAATATACCATATAATACCTTCTCTTAAACAATGCTGAGACTACATTTTACTGTTTTTAACGCGACCTATTTAAAGAGAACCTTTTCGTTTGAATACTCTGCGAATGACAAACGTAAAATTAAATGCAGTAACTAAATCGTGATTGATGAGCAGAAGTCACTCTCTCTCCATCACCCTATGTTTGCCCTGATGAAGGCCTGAGATTCAGGCCGAAACGGCGAAAATAAATAAGCTTTTGTCCACAAATAAGCTATAATTCTTCAGCCTCCAAAACAGAATTCCTGACTAACCTCTCTCCAAAAAGCAATTATCTTTTGGCGTAAAATGTTTTGCGTGGCAGTTGCGAAAACTCCCTAAGATCGCACCCTTCATACTGGCAGGGCGACACATGAAATAGTACTCACACCCCGTTCTCCACACAAACCTCCATTCCTTCACTGTTCCATTTCACCGCTTTATTGCGAGGCATGTTGTTTTCTGAATGTTGAGTGATTCATCTATCGGCTGGTTCATAATAATCCTCTATACTTATCATTGGTGCTACAATCAGAATATTATGTATTCATGTATTTTCCTACTTTTGGTTTGAATGATTTTATTCACTTTAATATGTACAATGTATTGACTAATGGTACCCTTCTATATTTTGCTCGGGATGTCAAGGATGTTTTCATTAACAAACAACTTGCCTGTTTTCACTTATGTAAAAGATTATCGATTGTTTTGGCTTTATACTTCACACATTTTTATTATTAGGTAAAACATGTTTCATAAGATTAAAAATGCATGAAGATATAACAATTGCAAATTCTACGCGGTCTATCTTCAATTAAATTAATTTTAAGAAAAATACCTGTCTTATTCAATATATGTAAATAAATTGAATGAACATGTGGAAAATGAAGTGTCGTACGTGAATGTTACAATTCATTCAAAGCTGCTGACTTTGTAATATTTGTTAACCACGTCAAATCAGCTAATATTTGAAATGGCCACAGTTACGAACGAAACATTAATTTTTAACATAAATTTTCAAGTCGTCAAATCATCGAATTTATTGCCGACTTTCAATTATTAATATGAAAGATTTCAAATGATTTTAGACAATAATTGAAAATCATTCAGATTTTTCTGATTAAATTAAAATATGAAAATTTTTGATCTGTGTTCAAACTCCACCTCCTGTCCCCCCCAGACTTCACCCATTAACGAACTCATTTAACGTTATGCAAAAGGGAGCTTAAATGCTGAATTCGGTATCTTTATTTGTAACATCGCGGTCGCTGGAACCTGCCCCATGGAATTATATATACACACGTTTTAAGGGAATATATTATTAACACCTCTATTATAGGATGTAGGATCAGTGAAGATATAATACCTATTGTATTAGAACCAGATCCGCTGCCGGCATTTGGCCCAAGAACCTTGTCTTCTTAAGAGGTTATTACAAAGTTTTATGATATGGAAATTTATTTGACCCTTATGAATAAATAATTTATCTATTAGGAACAAACAGTTTTTAAATCTTCAAAACCCCCGTAGGTTTACTAACAAATAAATTTGTAATTTTTCCTGCTATAACCCAAAAAATGTTCACCGTAAAGATTGTTATACAGTACTCACATGTTATAAATTATAATAAATTGGTGTGTTTTGTGTTAAGAAAAATTCATAGCAGTAGATGAATAATAATAAAACTTCCCTGCCAGCAAACACCCACAATTATATATCTTCTAATAAACAAATCTCTGACTATCTACTCACGCTACCGGTGGGCATACATTATATGTATAATAGCCCCTCTTATATACATATATTTTCTTAATGAAATTCGGCAAGTAGTAGAAAAGCATCCTGTTTTTGAACAAAGTCGGGGAGATATGAGTGAGGGATTACCAGAAAAGTCAAATGTCGGTAAAACAAATTTTTCCAATGTAGCCAGCGTTATGTTTAGTTTTGAGCAATTGAACTCAACAGATTTATTTGCTGATACAATTATTAATTTAGGAGTTATACTGTGGCATTGAACAACTAGGACATTTTAATATTAAGACCTAGAAGCTGAAATTCACTTACAACAGTCAATTATTTCTGCTTCTCAGATTTTTTATTTCGTACATTAAACAGTATTTCTTTTGCGTTGTTTTCAATAATAATTGCTACAAAATCCAAATTTAAAATGAAGAAATTTCTGGAAAACGAAGAAGAGTAAAAGTAACCCAACAGTCAGGGCATAATAACCATGATGTTGATCGCCCTATAACCTGATCCAAATCCTAATCCTAATCATCTGTAAAAGGTAGAAAGGTGGTATTTGGCGTTTTTCAGGTCAGGTCGATTTCATTTTTATAAATGCAGATATATATGCAAATGGATAGCTAAGGATAGGTAAGCTAAAGGATAACTAAGCTAAGCTAAGCTAAGGGATAGCTAAGCTAAGGGATAGCTAAGGAATAGCTAAGCTAACGGATTGCTGAGCTGAATTAAATTAAAGACTAAATCATTAATGTATGTATTATAATTTTCATCTCCTTTGTAGGTTCAGTAAGTTTAGCGTATTTTTCACGTATGACTGTTCAGAGCGATTGTCTCCTACCTCCGATTTTAGCAGCATCAACGGGAATGATTGGAAGGCAGCCTTGTGTCTCAAGAAACACATCCTTGTGGCATTAAGTTACCTTCTAATAGCCAAGTATAACATTGTTTAAATGATATATGCCAAGTGAAATCCAACAGAACAGATACTACTAGGTAGAACCTTAAAGACGTTTGAAAGATTGCGTTTCAGGTTTAGACCTGGAAAAACTTAATGGTGAGTAGAAAAGTAAAGTTAAGGCAAAAAACGCTGGTAGATATGCAAGAGACGCTTACAATTTATGAGTAGAAGCTATTAAGTTAAATCAGGATCAAGATGCACTTATATATACCACTGATGAAGACAGGGTTGTTTGTTTACCCAGAAAGAAAATTAGCCTTAGTTCATCCCTCTGTAAAGGATGATATCTAAAGTCAGAGCCGTCTGGTGACTAGATTCGGAACTGTTCCATCGGCTCTTCTTCGGAAAATTTCAGGCCAAAAATATCTTCTTACCTTGGCGCTTAGTAACTTTTAATTGAGTTTGTTTTCTTCATCATTGGGAAAGGTTAGAGTAAAGAAAAAGCATTCCTGTCTCTGCACCATTTTACTAAAATCACGAATTTTTTAATTCAATTTCCAAAATAATTGATATTGATTTAAACAAAACAGGTCTGAGTAAACTGAAATAAAATAAGGAAAAAGTCTTAATTGACAACCATGTGCTTCGTTCCCTGTAGGGCAATCAGTTCTCCCTGCAGGCAAAGACCTATATGAGACTTCGACCATCTTTTATATCGCTAATGCTGTCTTAACGGGACAGTTAGAAGAGGTCACCCATACACATATCATTGATCAAAGTTTGTATTTTCTATAAATAATTTCATTGAAAAGATTCAATGAAATAATATCAAATGGCGAATGGGAAATAATATCCCGGCATACAGACATTAAGATGAACATTGCAAGATCTCTTGTTGTCTATCTAATTGATTTAATACAGTTTATATTACTTCCAAAGAGTGAAAAACATTTTCCGAATAAATAATTTCATTTAAAAAAAAAATATAAATATTCATCCATTTCATTATTATTTATATTAGTAAGATCCTTAAAATGCCTCTAACCATATTAACTCGTTTGTAGGTAAACACCTACTCTCATCCATCCAAATTTACTAGTTCAGAGATATTGAATTTAATAAATAATGTTTTTAGTAATATATATTATATATATAATCTGTTTATGAGGTGTTTAAATAAAATTAACTGCCTCTAGGATTGAGGTAAACCCTCACACAATCCCCTAATGTAACTCTTCATTTCTCTTCCGGAAGTAAACAGGGCTGTGCCGAGTCACGTTGCACTAAAGCGAATGTTACTGTCCCGTGTAAAATGTTTTGTACCTGAAGAGGTGAACCTACACTCCTCAGTCCAGCCCTCAACAAAGCCTGCGTTTGTACATTCGAAGGTGATATGCCAAATTTTAACAAGAATAACTTGAAACTGTGTGGACAAGAGTGTTGACAAACACCCAAATTAATACTTATACACACACACACACACACACACATATATATATATATATATATACGTAGAATGGGAGAGTGTTTTCCAAAATAGTGACAAGAAAATGGCGAGTATTTCGATTCCTTTAAGACTCGTGGAAGTGGTTGTCGGCCCCGCACAAGTCAAGTGGAATTCTACAACAGAGGCTGGCACGAGACCTTTCAGATGAGTTTTGTATAATGCCTTGAAAACAATCTATCCTGTTCCAAACATAACTCCCAAGCTTGCTAAATGGAGAATGGTTTTTCCTAAACAATCTTAGTTCATAAAAAGCTTTGTAGTTAAACGATAATTTTGCTTAATTTTGATTACTTCATCTTTTAGCAATTGTATTTATTTTTATTGTCGTATTTATTAAATGGCTTTTATCATGCATTGTTTATTTTAAGATATTAAAAAAAAAAACAATCCATTATACGACACTGTTTTTATTATGAAAAATAAATCATATATATAGTGTTTTATATATTATTATAGACCATTTAATTGTATTTTACTTCCGGTACTTAAAAGTTTTTGTATCATCCTTCATCATATTGGACATTTATAAATGTGTTGAGGCCCCAGAGATAATCTTTTCTAAGGAATATATGTGTATGCAGTGTAATACATGAATTCGCCAGGTCATTACCTCNCAAATCATGGGCTGAGGAGATATCTACCGGTTGTAATCCTCTTCTAAACACCCATGGTACTGGGGTAAGATATTAGTCGAAGATAAAAAGGAAAATTGTCTAGGGCGGGATTTGAAGCTGTTTTTAACGGGTCCCCGCGACTAAGCCGACGCCTCAAAATTCTACAATCATGACCATTTAATTGTATTTTACTTCCGGTACTTAAAAGTTTTTGTATCATCCTTCATCATATTAGACATTTATAAATGTGTTGAGGCCCCAGAGATAATCTTTTCTAAGGAATATATGTGTATGCAGTGTAATACATGAATTCGCCAGGTCATTACCTCCTGGCTACAGGCTTGAGTAACTGCCTTCTGTACTGCAATCTGACATGTGCTGTACCCCATAGTCGGGGATCGTTGAACCAAGAACAATTCAGCCTTCTAAAAAGAGAGGCTTTCATTTTCCATATGAAATCATTTTATTTTCCTAATCTCTGCTACAAGGCATTTAGAATGGGTACAAATTTTACATTTCAAAACAGCACAATTTGGAATAACGGCTTTAATCTGTCTCTAGTTTAATAAGACTTACGTAAGCTCTATATAAAAAAAAAAGGAGATTATTATAAATTTTTATGAACTAATAAAGAAAATTGAAACACGAAATAACCAAAATATTAAGCAACTTCCTTCAAGAATTCTAGTTGAATGGATTTTAGTTATCTAAAACAATTTTGAAGTTTTCTTTATAGTTTTAATGATATATTAGCCTCATTTACAAGAAATCAGGTCAATCCAATATAATATAACTTTTGGTCTCTAACCATAGTAGTAATACTACTATAATGATTAAGATAACATTTCTCATCCACATGAATAGTGATAAGGAATATGATGAGTGACAATACTTTATTTTCAGGTCAATTAACTCACCCAGGGCTGTTATTTTTTGGCAAGCTGAATGACACAATAACAAAGTATGAGGTGTTCGAGCTACCCATTTTCATTCTCATGGGAGTTATCGGTGGCTTGTTGGGTGCAGTTTTTGTAGCCATAAATATGAGACTTATGGTTTTTAGAATGAAGTAAGTAACCTGTTATGTTTAATTTTCATGCACACACTAATTGTAATACTTGAACAGAGAGTTTAGTCCTCAATAGCATAGTTATATTTTACTTTCTGTGTCTTTAATTGTCATGAGATTGCTTCAGATAATACTCTGCACAATTATACCATGTACCTAAGTACCATCCTTCATCAATAATTGAGAAAATTAAATTTGAATTTTGCGAGAAACTTATTTTTTCTTTTACAATGAATGAATATTTACTTAAATATTTATACAAAAGACATTTATCTATTTAAATCTTTATTTTATTTATGTATAAAGTTAAATAATATTTTATTCTATCAAAGTATAATAAATAATAATGGTAAAATAATGAAATACTCATTCGTAGCTGGTGTCGCATCCATTAGGTTTTCTAACTTTCTATTTAGTTCCTAGGAAAGGACCATGTCTGATAGTCATGTATGAGTGTTGTTGTCTAAAGGCATTCTATGCTTTTCCTAATAGTGTCTATCTTATTTTTCATGATGATTTCAAGGTCATGGCAATATTTATTTCTATTTTTTTTTTTTTTTTTTGTGTAGCTTGAAATGATTTAGAAGCGACTTTTAGTTTGCTAGCACTATTATTAACTATAATGTTTCGCTTTATGTAGAAGACATTGGTGAAGTCTGTTTATTTGGAAAGTATTTAATGTATTTTCTTCTTCTTCTGTGTAAGGAGCTAATATTTGAACATTCTCTGCGAATTTGGTCAAGCTCGAAGCCATTGAGAGAATAACAATTTCATCTCATCAGAGCTTTTAAAGATTTACTCAACTTCTATAATTACAATATTACTGGAAAGTGTGTCTTCTTATCTGACAACCCTTCAGGTGTCAATATCAGAACTTCTTTTCTTTGTTCGTCCTCTGATAATTATCCTTTATTTTCCTTCATGTACCCTAGAAATTAATCGACCCTTGAACCTTATGTCCTTTCTATCAGTTTATTAAAGATTTGTGGGAGTTCTGTCACTGAATAACCTCTTCTGAATCCTGCTTGCTCATTGTAAGGCAATCTTATATTATTCTCATCAGCATTTTTTGGAATATCCTGGAAAAGTGCTTCCCTATTGTTGCTCCTAAAGAGATGGGCCTGTAGTTATCTAGATTGCCTAAAATTACTTTCTTGTGGAAAAATAAATTCGGATAATTTCCAATTCTCTGATTTTTTCCACTTCATTATAAAATTTACATCAAAACGCCATAACATATCTTTACTCCCTGCTTTCAAATTGCATTAGTTAACACCATCATTCCAGGACACATTTCAGAATACATTCTCACTTTCATCTTTAATGGCAGAACTTACTAGTCCACTTGTGGTACCAAGAGGAGTACATAAAAACCTCTACTTATACGTAAAATCTAAAGATTTTAGATCTAAAGGACATCAAATTGATTATTTTATTTTTCTTGTGAGTGAATACAATAAGCTCCAGTACATTTATTAAAAATAAATTTAGTAAGTATTACATATTAAAAGAGATGCATAGGATTTCACGTATTCTATTAATATGAAAAAATATATAAAATATATTGAAATAAATAAATATTCTAAATAATATTAGGAAACTTCATAAAATTAATATATCAATGACTTTATACAAGTTAAAGTAATAAACAATTNAATAAATAAATATTCAAAATAATATTAGGAAACTTCATAAAATTAATATATCAATGACTTTATACAAGTTAAAGTAATAAACAATTTATTTTCTTTGCAAACTGAACTAAACTTAACAGTTGTTCATAGTCTTGAATAATATTTGGGAATGAGGACGTTGGAATTGTTAACCATTTTGTAATGTTAATACGAAATCTAAAGGTATCCTCAGGAATTAGTGAAGACAAAAGTCTGTTTCACTCATCCACTGAAATATCTCTCTCCCACAAAACATATATCTCATAGGGGGGAGGGGGGGATGAGAAGGGCATAAGTAAGGTTCAGAAGCTGTGTAACTTTGGGTGGTCATCCTACTCCGTCCAATACACAACAAATCATGGGCTGAGGAGATATCTACCGGTTGTAATCCTCTTCTAAACACCCATGGTACTCGGGTAAGATATTAGTCGAAGATAAAAAGGAAAATTGTCTAGGGCGGGATTTGAAGCTGTTTTTAACGGGTCCCCGCGACTAAGCCGACGCCTCAAAATCCTACAATCATAATCTATCTGTTAACAAATAACTTGAGTTCGTTAAAATAAAAGAATATACAGGAGTGAATACTTTACCAAAGGAATACTTGACCGAACTGTTACCCATTTCCTGTCATCAATAAGATGTAGCCAATTCTTTTGAATGATTTGGCCTTAATATATACAAAACTTACCACCAGAAATCTCCTGTACTATATTAATAAAGAAAACCCTAGGTTAAATCCCTAGGGATTAGTAACCGGAGTAGAGAACGAAATAAAGCGAGGTTAGCCATTCCCCATTCCTCTGAAATTAAGCTCACTGAGGGTAGTGTTGACAATCATAATTTGTACCGCAGCTCTCCCCACTTAACATTTACATGAAGAGTGCGTGGATGGGTAGGTTCTTCCTGTACCTCATTTATAGAAGGTAAGGTTATGAAGAGCCATAGTTTTATCTTCCTGTGGGATTGTGGAGAGTGTTCCTCTGTTACAGTGTGTTCCTCGTCTTCGAGCCGTTTCTCTTGGAGGTTTCTCTACCGGGCGGGTTGCAAGAGGGTGGCTCCCCTCGTGCATATCTGCATAAAGCAATCCAGCCTAGAGAAGTGTCTCAGATTCACTTATAATGGACCCCTCCTCAGAGATTTACGAGGAATCTGTCTTTTGAACCTTATCTGATTACTCCGAGCAATATTTTACTTTCACTCCCTAGGGAATTCAAACATTCAGAATAAAAGTTGCACTATGAATGATTGGTTTATCTCTTTCAATTTATCCATTTCCACTTCTTTCTGAGTTAATCTATGACAATTTGCTAATATAGATGTAAACTATATTACCTCATTGATTTATTTCTTGAGTAGAAAATATCTTGCCTAAATAGGCTTTTAAACAGAAAAATAAACACTTCTGTTACTTTTCCTTATAGCTAAAAGGGATATACTTAAGTACATGTAAATTATTACAACAATATTACGAACAATATTTAACAAAATACACATTTTATTATAATTACTACTAATTTCCTTTACATATTGCTCTTGTAAATATAACTCGCAAAAATGTATTTTTATTGTCAATAAAGTTCTCCAGGAGTCTACATAATTGTAGTTTTAATAAGTACGTAAATAGTTTAGTTTAGTTGCAAATAAACGCTACGTACAGCTTGGATTTACTTTGAAACCATTTGGGTTTAAATTCTAGTGCATAACGTATTTTTATGCTTTTTTTTTTTTTTTTTTTTTTTTTTTTACAGGCATATAAAGAAAAAATGGGTGAAGCTCCTGGAAGCGTTATTTGTTGGGATACTGACAGCCTCGTGTGGAATGCTATCCATTTATTTCTTAGACTACTGCAGAGAGTACACGAGTCAAAGTCCAAAGTTTGCAGTACAGGTAGGATCTAATTCGATTAATATTTCTTGGACTAGGTTCTTATAAATAATATAAAGGGGTGTATAAAAAAAAATGACCGTTTTATCAAATACAAGATTTCAAAGGACTTTTGATGTTGTAATCCTATTTAATACTTATTAGAGCATTCACTAAGCTTGTAAAATCCCTTTTTACTTCTTCAAGAAAACCTCATTTTTATTACTTGTTTCAAATAAGAATTCGTTTCCAACAAAATTCTAGCAAATTTAAGACATTACTGCATAAAACATTAAGGGGAAGAGTCCTTCCCCTTTCCAGTGGAGATAGGATGATGGAAAGGAAGAAGGACTCCGGGAGACCATTATCGGATATTGATGAGGTCCTGCAGGAAGCTGTTGAGTCAAATCCGTCGACAAGTACTCGCTAACTTGCCTGGGAGTGCGGCGTGTTGCTGAAGATACAGTTAGCCCTACCATCTACTCTCCTTGGTGAAGGTGAAGGCCCTTCAGGAACTTACTCCTCAGCAATCAGATAAGAGGTTAGAGTTTGTGAAAATGTATCGAAATCCTCCTCTGATATGAGATTTCACCGGAAGATTGTCCTTTACGATGAAAAGTGGGTTTACTGGCAAAAAGCTAATGCCCATAAGCAATTGCTAGAACGCGGTCAAAATCTATTTCCGGTTGCTGCAATTTGAAAGAAAAAAAAATACTGTGAACTAAAAGAAAGATTGCATGCGGAGTTGTCTGAGCGTTATCCTGCTTTGATCAACCGGAAGGAACTTTTATTAGTAAAAGTTTATAAAGCTTCGTGGATTCGAACTCCTGTCTCACCAACCATACAGTCTAGACCTCGCACCAGTGGATTACTACTTGTTTAAACCCATAGCCCATTTCTTCAAGTGGAAAAAGGAATGAGAATTCTACAAAAGTTGAAATTGCGGTCCAAGAGTTCTTTGGTCCTAAGGAATGGTACCAGCTTAGGATCGAGCAATTGGCTTACATATGGCTAATGACGACAGTTAACAATGGACTATACTTCGAGTATTAATTGTATTTTATATCAAAGATAGAAATAACAGAAATATTTGAATGAAAAACGGTCTTTTTCTTTTTCTTTTTTTTTTGTATACTCCTCTTTATTTCATGATATAATATATAATAGCACATGTTCGGATAACATATCCAAGAAATATTTTGAGAATACAGTAACTTTTTGTACATACTTAGAATCTAAGAAAATTTACTAATTAAGCAGAAATTTTCTGTTGTTATTGATTGCCTAAGTGAACAATTTGATGATAATATTATTATCTGTGTGAGGACGGTGGTCTAGTGGTTAAGGCACTAGACTCCTCAGTGAGTTCAAATCTCACCGAGCACAGATGGTTTTCTTCTCTGTTTGTAATGACACAGAGGTATTTTTTTTTAATAATAAATAAAAAGTAATCTATTCAAGTAAATACTGAAGAAATTAGTATCTATGATCGGAAAAATAAAATAAGATTAAGCGATTAAGATTTGCGATACGGATTTTTCTGCCCTCTCCCTTCATGCTTCCAGCAACAACCACACACTCGGCCCTTACGCAAGCTACTGTCCTGGCCTCTGAGGGTGCCATTCCTTGAGTAAAGGATGATTTCGGAATGTGTGCCCATCAATCTCAATCCTACCTCTACGCCTGTAGAGTCCTGTCTACAACTCAATCCTGTCCTAGTCCTGCCTAGGACAAAGACAACATTACCTCAGCTTATTGTAATATAATATCCGTGTAATTCTACAGGGAAATTCAGTTAAATAATCCCTGGCGTTTGTCTTTCCAACTTTCCTTTGCTGGGAATTACTCGACCTTTGTTACCTTCCTTTGAAATGTGCCGACAAACCCCTTCCTCCATATTTCACCGGTTGTCTCCCAGTTTAGTTCTGCACTCTGAGATGTGACCATAAACCTCCATCGGTAATTTCCCCAGACGTCATTATCAGTACAAATAAAGTTGATTTATACTTCCATTTTTTTATTATTAAATTTTGAATTTATTCTGTGTATCATTTTTTATCATATAACATACTACATCACTGTCTGTTCATTTCAATCTATCATATCTATAAGTGTAATAGTAAGAGTTGTATTTCAGCCCTGATGATGACTTACAAGTAAAGTCGAAACGTTGGCCTTTCTGGCCGAAACCCTAATTTCCACAGCATAATACTCGACTTCCAACCAACCACCAACCATTAACGAATAAAAATCATTTTCAAGATATATCAATTTCATACAATTAATTTACATAATTGAATTTAAAGATAGTAACATGCATATAATATATATATTTTTAATTATTTCAGATGTTTTGCCAGAATGAAAAGTTACACAATGAATTAAGTGCATTTTGGTTTCAAAAATCAGAGGATACTCTAAGATCACTTTTCCACGACCCCAAAGGTAACTTAATGTTAATTGTTGATCTCTATTTCCTAGACAAAGTATGTTTCTAGTTAATTCGACCTAAGTTTTCAATCGTCATCAGCCCAATTTAAATTTAAATTCCAAGAGACCGTTTCGGATTATCTTCCAGACACACTTGTAGAGGGGAAATGTCAGCACTGCAAAGGAAGTAGGAGCTTCCGAGAACCCCTCAGAAGTACATATCGTGGGGGGGGGCTCGTTGGGAGCGATTTCCTGATCTTTACATTAGACTGCCCTGGAAAACTACCTCAAACAAGCGTTTTTCGTCAAAATGTTGAAGATCATCACATGTTAAATTTTACACGCAAGGGTTTACAATGGCAAGTCTAAATATCGAATTTGGTTTCGATATTTAAAAATGAGAGGAACCAAAACTCGTCATTGCATTCTTATATAAATACGCTTTGATATGCATTTTGCTAATTTTAGTTTTTTGTTGTTTTTTTTTT
>KZ807470.1:97908-132086 GCA_000696205.2 Oncopeltus fasciatus | reverse complement strand
TAAAATATAATTACTATATTAAAAGTTTTTTTGCTATTTAATATTTATTGATTTATTAATATTTAATATTGATTTATCAAACTTATACTGGGTTAGTAAATGCTGAAATCCCTGTGAACTGTTAAGTTGATTCCTTTCTGTCCACAAATTTTTCTTCTAGAGGCATATTTATTTAGTTTAATCGCCAATTAGGGAACCAATGAGGCTCAGGCTAAAACTTGACTACCAAGCTCTCACACTCAGAAGTATGGAATGGGAGCCACCAGTCTATTCTACCCATCTGCTAGTCTATAAACTCCCATTGGAGTTTTTAACTTAAACTCATGAAATGATATTGGAAATTATAAATATGAACTTCGTTTCTGATAATATTAATAATTCTTTTTTCTAACTGACTCATGACTTAGACTAATGAAAATATACTTTTATTATATATAATAAAACATATTGATAAACTTAGATCAATCTAAAAGAATATTTTTCACCATAAATGTTTTTTAGGGTGTTTATGAGATGCAAATTTATTTGAACGGAGTGCCTTTGCTCCCATCTGCACCACCTCCTCTTTCATCAGACATCAAGGCAACGGATGTGATGTCAGCACCACCTGTGGTCTTCCCAGCTAAGGTCAAAGTCGCCAGAATCATTGACACCTTAGATAATGTCCCCCACAATGGATTCCCTATAGTAGATCCTACTTCTCAAGGACAGGTGGATAATTTATCCAAATTAATCATTATTCTATTGCATTTATGAAATTAATATTAATAAGCAAAATCTTATTTAACATTTGCATTTTTACTATTTTAAAATAATTTTAGTTTTTAAGCTTCTGTTAAGTTGATTTTACATAGTAAATAATATTGATCAATAATATTATTAATTATCAATTTCCTTTTAATATGATTTGATATTATAATTAAAAACAATATTTAATATTAATATTAAAAAATGATATAAAAATGTGACTAAGTCTATGTTCATCCAGCGTGAATATCATGGAATCATCGTTCTACCCTAGGACACTAGACTGTCCTTATTACCCTAGCTGGGTAATTTAGCAGCTTTAAGTCCCACTGATAATTCCTGTCTATCTTAGAACTCCTTCTATGCCAGACCCCTAGCAATAGAGAAGCTGGGGTTGGCATTTAGGGCATATCTCCTCTTTCGTTTATCTGCCCATTCCCTGCTTCCCTCTGTGAAACACAGTACCGCACTCTGACCTCTATATCTCTTAGGTTGTATCAGGGAAATTTGCAGTGATCCTTTCCTCACATCATATACATTCTATGGCCCTCTGTTTTTCAGTATCCCATTCTATAAGCTGTGAAACCAATCTCCTCCGAACTGCTATTAGAACGATTAGATGGAAATTATTTTAAATAAATTATAAAAATTCTTTATTGACAGGTTAAAGTTGTTACCCGAGTTATTCCATTCATAAATTTATCATTAGACAATATCTTATCAGTCACCTGGTTAACCACGCATGGAAAAAAAAATGGTATTAGTTGTTGCAGCTGACTAAAACTTTTAAAACTGTTTATAAACTTCCCTAATTATGTTTCATTATCATCTTAATAATTAAGTACCTTATTGTGATTTTCAATCTACTAAATATATTCCACTATAAGCCACCTAATTGTCCCAGTACTCTTGCCAATGTGCACCCTGGTGTTACCCATGCACTCATAGAAATAGCTCAGCACGATGCTTGGACACAGTTTGAGGTGCATGCAAATGCATCCATTTTGATTTTACTTGCTCTCATAGAAGCTTACTTATTACTTTGAAAATCCTCGCCATTGGAGCATAATTAATTGTCAATCAATTAATTATTTTTTAATTATGTTGACAATTAAGAGTACTGAGGAAAAAGTATAAGTGCTCTAAGTAAGTAACAAAACCTCTAAGTTCGCCGTTCATCCGGCATAGCCCTTCCAAATGATGTGCCAGCATTGAGGACACAGCTCCAACACTGCCAACAATCTGTGCTTCTGTACTCCAAATAGGTTGGACTCTAACTCATCATGTATTTCAGACATTGTCACCCAAAGAACCTGGGCAATTGTTTACGTCATATCATACCAATTGTGATGCCAAGCACAATCAGTTTTATAGTTATTTTTTATTCGATTTTTTTTGGGGGGGGGTTGGTCAAGATAGATCCAAAAAAATACAATTTAAAAAAATGTGTATTATTTGAATTCTCTTTCAACATTTGGACGCCTATTTTTTGGATCTACCGTGACCGAACCCCAACAAAACACATCTAATAATATCTACGGTCAAAAAAACCCTCTATTGAACATAGTTATTATTTATTTGAATCACACAGGAAGCTAGAAAAAATATTCTTCCTCGCCCGGGGTGGTAGAGAGTGTTGCTACTAGCGTTACTACAGGTTTCCCGGCTGAGGTGGAGTCTTTATTCTAGCTCCCTGTACGATTCAAATTAATAATGAAATGTGGGGTTACTTTACCACAATTATCATCATGATTTGAATATATATATATAGTTGAAATCTGATGTGGATGAGGGCGATTCAAAGGAAAACCAAAATTATTAATTGTAATATCTTTATTTGTACAGTTTATGAAAAATTGAATGGATAATCAAGGTTTAAAATTAAATTAGGGTTGTCAAATATCAACCGATTCTTCTCACTTTTTATGCATTGCAGAGAATTTTCGGAATCATTGATTCCATCATGGTGCACAGTCACCGTTTCATGAGTGTCCCTGCCTTGGTGGCTCTAGATGCACTTTAAATAAAAAAACCCACTGGCAATTAAAATATATAAAAAGTGAGTGTGATGAATTGGTAGTTATTTGATAACCCTAATTTTTATCAATTAAAGTTGATTACCAACACAAATAAAAACATTCAAAATGTAATTTTCTAATGTTTATATTCTATTAAGCGTGTATGAATAACTATTACTAAGAAAATAATTTATGAATGTGTCTATGATGGATAAGAGCTTTCCCCACTCAACCTTCAAGGCCAGTTCAGAGCAACCTTTAATGGACCTAACATTTAAAATCATTGTTCTCTTCATTCAGATTATAAATCAAATTTCCTTATTTAGTCTTATTTATATGCATCTTTAATGAAGTATGACAAATCTGCTTAGATTACACAGCTCCTGTGTTAAGGACTTTTTCTTATGCCCCTCATGATCAAAATTCAACTATCAATCTGCTAATTTTTAGTTAATGTACATTTGAGCAGAAACATTGGTTAGTAAAATAGTGCTTGAACAAAACATATTTTAATAAGATAAACCTTAAGCAAAAAAAAAAAAAAAAAAAAAAAAAAAAAAAAAAAAAAAAAAAAAAAAAAAAAAAAAAAANTAGTGTTTTTACAGCTACAAGAGCTGCTTACAATATTAGTTAGCAGGAGCTGCATCGTTGTCATGAGAGAGGTCATCTGATCCAGTATCCGGGTGACCCAGGCTGGAGGGATGCCCTCTGTTGTAGAGGCCGCTGCTGCTGGTGGCTGCGGGGCTGGAGGTGTAGGCTGTGGGGGCTTGAAGACCCTCATAGGCCCTTTCATGGGTCTTGATGTCGGAAGATCCGGGAAGTCTTCTGGCATCGGTCTCGCTTGTGGGGCGAAGATGGGAATATCAAGGTTCTTGATATTCTTCAGTCTTCTTTCCCTGGTAGCTTGGATCCGCTTCAGCCGATCAGGGCATTTTGTCCAAGAGGAGACGTGCTCCCCCTGACAATTGATGCACTTGATCGTGCTTCTGCAGTCGTGTTCTTCGTCTTGTTTTTTCTCGCCGCAGCGGACGCAGACTGTGAGGTTCCCGCAGTAGGTCTTCGTGTGTGCAAACTGTTGGCAGTTTGTACACTGCGGGGGTCCTAGTCTACCATCAAAGGGGTAGACCTTAAATTTAATATTCGAGATAAATCTCAGCTTGCGAATGTCTTCAATCCTCGTACCGCATTTAGCGATAAGTAGTATTGAAGGCATCTCAGTCTTTGTTCCGTCTTCTTCTGTTTTCCGGAGACGGTGAGCTTTCTTGTAGGAGGGTAGTCTCTCTTTGAGGTCCTCCTGGATCTCGGTGATGGGGTGTTCTATGTCGAACCCCACTAGTAGAAATCGTGGGCTATTCTTTCTGCCCTTGTTGGCGTACGTATGGTATTCGTACGGAATATCAGTGGATTTTAGTTTACTCCAGATGGCGCTTCGGAGGTCTTCAGTCGTAATAGTGAGTCTGGTCTCACTCTTCGAAGAACTGATGTAGAAATCAGTGGTTTTTAACCCATAGCCCAGTAGCTTCGACTTCAGCTCAAGTGGGGGGATGGGTGGTCTCAGTATTATTGGTGGTGGTGTCGCTTTCTTGCTATCAGTCCCATAGAAATCTAATAGTCCATATGAGTTTCTTAATGGGACTGCAAGTGGTGGTGTAGGCGCTTTAACGCGCGTAGTCTTTCTTGGCTGGATGAAGCCAAGGGCGTCGGCAGTAGAACTGTCACTACTATAATTCCTCTTACTAGGGTGCCGTGAAACACTGCCCGAGGACCTCGAGTGAGAGGAGGTACCTCTCCTGCTAACACCAAAACCCAGTCGTTTCGGAGCCGAAGAACCAGGTTCACACCACTCTTTAGCGTCTTGTTTTGATTCAAGATCATGATGATAGACCCAAGTCACATTCATAGTGATGAATCGACACATACAAAATCCACTTTATCCTTCCGAAAACTCTCTCGAAGTCGATTCTATGTCTTTTTGTTCCATTGCTAGTAAACGCAGCACCCGTTGTACACATAGCTTTCTGAAACCCAATATCCTAATAAAAATATTGCTTACACTACCCAATAAGATGCCTAGTGCTTCTACTATATCTCTTTCAGTCACTCAATGGTTTTTCAACACAATATCCTGCATTTTTTCCATGATTTATTGTGTTGTAGCTGTTTTTGGACGTCCTTGACGAGTGGATCGTCTCTAAGGTTTGTACGCCTTCATTAAAAAAATACATATTTTTTTAATTTGTGTTTTTTTAGATCTACCTCGACCGAACCCCAACTAAAATCATCTTAGAATAATATCTACGGTCAACAAACTCTCATTTTGAATAACTTAGCCTTTCATCTTTCACTTAACAGCTACTTGCCTAATTTCATTTCGAAAAAAAAAACTTACTCTAGCTTTTAAAACGCAAAATGAAAATTTACTCAAACTCAGCTTTCAATAAAAACAATATGCCTAATTTCATTCAGAAAAAAAATAAGCCAATTTCAGCTTCTAGGTCGAAAATTAGTAAACTCCAGTCCTAATTGTACATTTTCGTTGTTTATCTCATGACTATATATATATACATATTAGTGACTTTTATTTTTGGCGTAGTTTAGATAGGAACGAAGAAATAGCGTATTTTTTTTTTTTAAACCTCTTATTAAAACAAGGTATATAGAAGCTATATTATTGATAATTCCTTAACTCTGCTCTNACACACACACACACATATATATATATATATATATATATATATATATGTGTGTGTGTGTGTGTGTGTGTGTGTGTGTGTGTGTATATACACATACATACAAAGAATTAGTATTCATAGATTTTTCTTCCAGGCTTGATCATGTCAAAAAATTGCATATCTTATGATGGCTTCCAGCCCTACGCTGGATGGAGAATCACAGGACCCATGAAGCCATCAAAAGATGTGCGAAAGCTTGGCAAAAATAATTTTTAGACACGGTCAAGCCTGAAAGAAGAATCTCGTTATTTTTGAAGCCCATGAGTGGAACCTAAGAGATCAAAGAAAATTAAAAAACAAAAATTTAATTTTAAAAGAAAGTTTCATATTTCACTTCCTTTCTTCAGTTCTAGATTATAAAAAAAAAAAAATAAATAAAAATATATAAACTGTCTACTTATGATTTTTAAAGGACCATTGAAATCAGAAATATAAATTGTGCCTGATGATATAAGTTAGTTGAAAATATAAGAATGCAGAGCTAATTGTTTAAAAGAGGATTTGTTCCAACAAAGTGAATCTGATTTGAAAGTTAAATTGATCTGCTCCATCAAACACTATGAAATAGGCCTACTTAGTAGCAATAATTCATCATTTGCACCCTGAAAGAGGTATTTGGAATGGTATGTTAAATGTTCCTAATAGTTTGTTTGTCAATAAAGGGGATGCTGAAGTCGGCAGGGAGGTTGAAAGGACTTATCCTCAAATCTCAACTTCTCATCCTCCTTCATAGTAAATCTTTCAATGAACTCCCGCCAACAACCAGTGAACAACTTCGTAGGAAACTTCAGCTATTTCGAGAAGCTTATGCCAAGCATCAAAAGATACAGGTAGCTACAGTAACTTTTAATGTTTACATATTTGTATTGCTTGAGGTTTATGTGATGAGACAAGGGAGAGGGCTGGAAAACATACAAATTTTAAAATATTTGAAAATAAATCTTTTTTTTTCAATCTGAAGAACCACGTTTTAAATAATTACCCCGAACTATAAAATATTGAATTCAAACAATAAATAAAAGAAAGAGGGGAAAATGTCTAACGTCTCCTACTATGTTGAAAATGCTATTCTGAACCAGCAGGCAAAGTAGAAACTATTAAAGAACTCAGAGATGGCCACCTTTTTTCAAGTGTACAACGATAGTCAGGCAGTCTTTTTGGACAGGTGAATAATATTACTGTAAGTAAATGGTTAGTAATAACAATATCTTAAAAAATTGTTTTTTGCTTAGTTTTCACATATCTTTTGATGGCTTCTGCAGGGCTGGATGGAGAATCACAGGACCCATGAACTTTCTCCATTCAGCTCTGAAGCAGCCATCAAAAGATGTGGCTTAATTTATCCTTTCGATCTGATACATGGTACCCCTGTTGAGATTTCAACTAATTTAAAAATCTCAGAGTGTAAATTGACATAAAACAACTTATGAAAAAAATTATAACCAAACTACCCCAATCCCCACACCACCAACATAAATCAAAGGTTGTAAAAATTTATCAGTTTGAAAATATATCCCCCTCTCCCCTTAAGGTTTCCCCTGTTTGAAATTTGACCATTCCTCACATGTCTGTACAAAAAAAGTAAAAGAGTGCATTAAGAAAAAATTACCATTTTAAAACCAAATATTCATATTATACCTTTGGTATAAAATACAATCAATACTCGAAGTATAGTCCATTGTTATCTATTATAATTAGTCCTCTGCTAGCTTAATTGTTTTTACTCGATGTGACACCATTCCTTGAGATGACGGTCAAAGAACGCTTGAACTGCAATTTCAAAATTATGAAATTTTTTCCGTTGAAGAAAACGAGCTATGATTGATTGAAACATAGTAATCTGACAGTACGAGATCTGGGATATATGGCGGATGTGGCAAGAGTTTGAACCCATTAAGTTCTTTAAACTTTTGGTTTGGCAGTAAGTGTGAAGATGATCATTATCTTTTTGGAATAAACTCCTTTTCTGTTCATCACGTAGCCATAAAATTATGAAAATTTAGGAGGAAACTGTCATTTTTCTTCATTAAATCAACAAGGATAGCTTAGGAAATGGTCTAGAGGTTTAATAAGTATTAAATAGAATTAAAACATTTATAATCCTTCGAAATCTTGAATTTGATAAAATGGTTATTTTTTTATATAAGTCTTGATGAAATTATTCAGTTGGATTGACTGAATCCAGAGAAAGAAAAGGAAAACAACTGAGTTGTTATCTTTTAACTATAAATGAACTAGTTAATATATCATAGAAATTTTATTGTTTTAGTTATCTAAATTAATTTATCATTCTTTCCATATTTGTTTTGAACTTTACAAAAGAAGAAAGTCTGAGGAAAATGATTTCACGCTGTTACAATTTTTTTAGTTATTTCTGTGGCAAATCAATTTGTTTTTTTCATCTGCTAACAAGTGTGTGTCTGTATTAGTTTGTTGGTGGTGTGTGTACATGCTTACATCAATTTTTTATTATTTTTTTCTGGAGATTACTTCAGGGATGATAGAGATGTAGTCTTTCCTGTTTCAAATCATTTTATTTGGGACTGGTTTAAGTGTCAATACACTAACTTCAGGTACTACAGTGTGCCGCAAGATACGGTTCTCCCCTTAGTATCCCAACGAGCAGGTTGAAACAAGACAGACTTTCATCCCTAAAATTTTTATTTATGATGTCTTACCATATTTCAATCTTACAAAGCTACCACTCTTTTTTACATGGCAAGTATTCAATGTAATTTTAATGTAGTCAATAATCTAGTTGTAAAATGAAATCCCATTTTAACTTAATTAATTTTTAATTAATGATTAAAATCCCTCTATTTTTCTTTTGCAATAAACTCTCCTTTGATGAATCAATAAATTTACTCACAAAGGTTACAAGACTTATAGGACAGATGAAACTATATGAGCTTGAACTATATTGATATTGAGCTAAATATCGAAGAACCAACTTTCTTGAGTTCCAATTCATTCTCTGTGATGACATTGTAGCTTCCTCTACTTCACTCTACAACATCATACCTTCGACATCTCTTAAAGATCTTCATGAAAGTGACTGCACCCCAATCAAAATTACTATAAATAATAAACGAAATCAGGCAAAAAAAAAAATTAAATAGAGCTGATAGGTCCAAATAAAAAATATATTTTACACATCAACAGATGATCCTGATACAATTAACAATGATATTGATAACATATTAATCAACAAAGCAACAATTGAAAGCTATATAAAAACTCTCAATCCTCAGAAAACCCGAAATACCAACCCTCCACTGGTCCATTGATGAATGCTATTGAGCAAATAAAAACAGATATTAAATGTTAAGAAAATCTAAAAATAAAATGGCTAACAATAATTTTATTGAATCTAATAAATAACATGCTTAAAGTTGCATGACCTTTAAGGGAAATTTAAAAAAAATTTCAATTCATGAATACCAGTCAAATTAGTCTCTTATTTTATTAAAATAATGTAAGGGATAACCAACAACTATGGCTACAAACATAATTGTCAGGGAACTCTTATTGATGATGAAATAAGAATAAAAGAAAAATTTACCAGACACTAAAGAGTAATATTAATGCTAGCTACAATGAGTAATTCCTACAATACATGCGGATGTCTAAAAATAATCAAATTCATTTCAATAGTAACAAAAAGAAAACTATCATAGACCATTTACTCCTGAAGAACTGATAGGAGTTTTACAGAATCTAAAAGGCTTTCCTCCAGGTCTAGGCAGAGTACATTAAAAAAATTATTCAAAACTTGCCCTTTTCCTTGTAGTCGTGAAATTTTTTTAATATAAATTTTACCCCATAGAGTTAAAATTTTTCAGTTTGTAGATAACTTTCATTTTGTCCTAGTCATAACTCACAAACTTTGATAAGAAGCTACAAGAAGCTATAAAAACAATTTCACTAACAGTAAAGTTAATTGGAATGAAATTTTCAACAGAAAACAATATTCCTTAATTTTTCACACAATAGAAATTCAACCAATTTATCTAATCTACATCTTAACAATAAAATACTCCTTTATGTTCAAACATGTAGATAAACTGAATGTAGTCATGTAGAAAAACTAAAGGAAAAGTGAGTTAGGCCAGCATACAAGGCTTCAAGTTAACAAAACAATGATTTGCTACAAGTTTATTGAAGGATTAGCATGTATGACAAATCCTTGATGATTAGTTACCATACATCAGAAGGCATCAGAATTTCTACCAGTGATTTTTTACAAGCTCTGTCCTAAATTTGTGGGTTGAAACAAGTATTTTTCCTTTACTACTTAGGTGCCATAAACTTAACATGAACTACATATCCAAAGTATTTCTTAACCTTAACAATAATTGCCTTTACATACATTTTCCTAAATATAAAAACAAATTTCTTGAGAACATTACCTCTATCTCTCTGATATCGTGAAGCTGTTGAAGCAAAACAATGAATCAAACCTGGAATCCTACAAACCCACATATCAACATTAAAAAAATTAAACTCTGAACTATAATGACTATGCAATTCTTAAAAAAAATTGACTGACTAAAAACTATCAGAAAAAATTTGAAAACAATCAAGACTCTTCCTTATCATATGCTAATACATATCAATGGGTCCAAGGATTAATTCTCAACCTGCTACTTTGTCATCTTTGCAAACGGGATTGCTAAGGATTGCTAAGAGATTGCTAAAGGATTGCTAAGGGATTGTTAAGGTTTGTTAAGGGATCGCTAAGATTTGCTGAGGGATTGCTAAAGTTACTTCACCTGACTTCACTAACCAACTAAGTAGTAAAGGAGTATATATATATATATAAACTGTTTTTAACCAATTATTTATATCATTATATATTTGATATAAAATAAAATCACTATTTAAAAGTAGACAATTTTTTTTGGGATTTGGTCAAGGTTGATCCAAAAAAATACAATTTTTAAAAATACACTTTTTTAAGAATTGTATTTCCTTGGCTCAACCTTGACTGAACCCCAACAAAATTCTTTACTATTAATCTCTACGGTCAAAAACTCCATTTGAAATAATATTTAAAGTATAGTGCAATATCATCTACCGTCATTAGCAATCTGCTAGCTAATTACTTGATCCCTCACTGATACAATTACCTGACTAATACCTATTGGGATGGGTCAGAGAACTCATGGACTGCAATTCCACTTTCCACAAAATTATCAAATTTTTTATTTGAAGAAAATGGGCCATAGATCGAAAGAAGTAGTAATCCAATAGTGTGAGGTCTGCACTATGGGTGGATATGGCAGGACTTTTCTTTGGCGGGTGTGAGAACAATTTTATCTTGTTGAAATAAAACTCCTTTTTGGTTGATCAAAGCAGGATAATGCTCATACACATTAGTGATGAATAACACCTCCAAAACTAATTTTTTTTTCTAATTACCCCCTTGCAGCAACTGGAAAAGCAGTTTGACCATGATCTAGTCTTTGCTTATCACCATTCTAACCCAATTTTCATCAAAGGTGACAAACTTCCGGTAAAATCTCATATAAGAAGGGTTTTTCATAATAATTTTAAAAATGTCTAACCTCTTAGCTGATTGCTGAGGAGTAAGTTCGTGAGGGACCAGTCTATTGCTATTATTCATCTTCCCCATGGAGAGTAGATGGTGACTAACAGTGTCTTTCAATACACCACACTCTCTGGCAAGTTTGGAAGTAATTTTAGATGGATTTGACTCAATTGCTCCTGCAGAGTTTCATAAATATCCATTAATCTTTGCTTGGAGCTCTTCTTCCTTTCGGCCGTACCTCCACTGCTACATTTTCAAACCAATGCAACGGGGTGCACTGGTCAAAAACACTTTCCCTTTCATATTTAATGTAATGCCTTAAAATTGACATAATTTTATAAATAAATAACTACACTGAGGTATTTGATTAAGTCAAATGGGATTTAACAAGCTTTGAGAAACCTCTAAATGGGTTGTTAAGTATTGATAAGTATTAAATAGGATTACAACATTAAAATACTTTAAATCTTGAATTTTATTAACGGTCATTTTACTTTTACACACCCATTTGTATAGCAAAATACATGCTATTGCTGTGGGGCTTTACATCTGTGTATCATCAAAGCATATTGTTATTGTCTCTAACTCAGTGTCATAAACCATTTTAGTTTGATACATGTCCAAGAATATGGGAAATATGTCCATCTTATCTGGGCACCTGATATAGTGGTATCAAAGGAAAGGAATTGGCTGATCATTCTAAGAGTGCTCTAAGTTTACCACTCATAAATAAATTGTCACACCAAAGGATACTGTAGCGCCACTGCTGAAAATAATATCCATTGGCCTCCTAAGTAAACTGAAGGCTCTAAATAAATGTTCAAACTGTGGATAATGTCTGAATGTGAAAATGAAGAGAAGTCATAATCTCTTCACATGTAGGTCATAGAAAAGCTACTCATGGTACCTCAAAAAGGCATGAACTGTAACACTGTCTCACATATACTTTCCGATTATCATTATTACTATCATTTTCTGGAAAAATTCAACCTCTCTCTCGCGATATCCATTTTGCTTGGTGACAATGAAAAAAACATTAACAATACAATCAGCGTCTTGAAATACTCTTTTTTTTTTTTTTTTTTCTGAACTATTCTTCATTATAATAGAAGATAAAATGAACGAGAATCGGGAAACTCACTCATCAGTAAGGTCCTCTTGGGATGCCTTTGAGGCTGTGGTTGTATCCTTCTCAGGGTGTGGTCAATTTGGCACACCTTCGTCGCAGATCAGTGGTCAGTTCCCCATAAGGGGAAGAAGAATTGGGGTAGAGGTAGGACAATCCAATGAGTATACCTCATTAGGAATTCTCCCTTTCTTAGAGTTTTTCTGATGTTCTCATTATATTCTGTTTCTCCAAAAGTATTCACATATTACAGTGAAGAGTTATTTTTAAATTTAATTAAATTTTGCTCCTATAAAAAAAATATTTTTTTAAGACTTTTTGTACTTTTATCTTTAATGGCTAAAAGTGACATTATAATTTACTGAGATAAGTTAACCAATTTTCCTCTGGCCACTTAAAGTTTCTCCTAATAAATGGCAACAGATCCAGTGTGACAGTGGAGTTCCAGAAGGAATAGTTAAGTAACTTTTTGTAGGAAAGATCTTTTTCTTTAAAAAAAAAAAAAAAGAAAAAAAAAAAGGTTAATAGTGAATATTTAAATAGAAGAAAAGCTTTGGTTTGGATTTTTAACCTTTTTTACAAGATGTATAAATTTCATTAAAATTATTACTAATTTTTGTTTCTTTGTGTTTTCCTTTCAAGTTACGTTCTGGGTGGATTGAGGTAAGTTGGTTTTAAATCATTTCCATAGGTATTCATTTCAATAGTCCTTATAATGCTGTAATTCAAAATTATGATGAAGAAAAACCTTAAGTTATCTCATTCCCCAATCATTTTATTTTATTATTTATTTATTTTTTACAATTTTCACATCATATAGGATGCTTTGGCCTTGTCAACAGTCAATAATCATCTAGTTTATCATACCTTCTATGACTTTGTGAAAGAATCTTGGCAATAAATGTCAAAATAACAAGTATTATTTTAACACTTACCCCACTTTAAAAAAAATAATACATGGGTTCATTTTCCCATTTCTAGTTCATTAATAATTATGATCTCATATAATTCCAGATTAATGAACTTGAGATATTTAGTTAATTTCAGACATGTAAAAGATCTTAACATCTCATATTTTATTTATTTTTTAAAAAGATATTTTACTTTTATCTCATTGCATTGAATATTTATAAGTAAACATTAAAAAATTATAATTTTTAAACCTTTTCATTGAAATTAATTTTGAATAACTGAAAGTGTCTCCTTCTCATTTACTTAATAAATAATTTTTTCTTTAGATCATCAATGATTTCTGTTTTAAACCATCTGTTATATTTATTACATTATTTGTTGTTTCTTAACTATTTAAAAAAATGCATATTAAGAATGGTATTTATGAACTTAATTTCAAATGTTGGACAAGCCCTCTTATTTTTTAAATATCTAAGCTGAATTCAATATTTAGCTTTTAATTAAAATACTTGAAGAAATTCATTTTTGGTTGAAATCTAATGAGAAAAAGTTGGATGCATGGAGGAGGCCAAAATTTTAAATCATAATGTATTCGTTCTTATTTAAATTTACATAAAGTTTAAAGAACTTAATAGTTAAATCACATTTTAATGATAAACACTTATTAAGGAAGAAATTTATTAATGTAACCATGACTGGTGAGCACTACACTTTACCTTTCTAGCACACCTAGGCCAGACTTTAATAATCATACTTTTTTCATTCATTGTTCAGTCTAGCTTGTAAATTAAATTTTCTTATTTAGTATTGGTTGGCCATCGAGAACTATGCTGGAAAAATTAGTCAGGATTCGGGCCAGGATCAGAAGAATAAAATACTCCAAAATTATTGGGTAATTAATTTATTATTGCCGTGAAATAATTACCCTATAGTTTTGGAGTATTTTATCTCCTGATCCTGGCTCCTGGCTGAAACCATGAATAATTTCTCCAGCTTATTAATTATTATTTATTTCCATCCTCACTTATTTTTGTATCTCCTTAAAAGAAACATGGAATATCTGCTTAGCTTTTTTTTTTTTTTTTTTTTTTTCAGGGAGTTCATTTATCCACTAGAGCTAAAAAAAACATGACTGCAAACATTTTGGATGATTGCAGTAAATATTTTTCAAATTTGGCTACACACAATACTTTAAAATATGTTTTGCAATTGCTATTTCTCTTACAAATGCTTTTTACATTTTAAGTGGGGAGTTGATAATTTAATTAGAACTACAAAAAATTTTATCCTTAACTCTTATTAAAAAATTATACTTAACAAAATCTATTAAAAAATGGATTAATTTATACTTTAAGGAATCTTTATATATTATCATGTATACTTGGTCTAAAATTTAGGAAAGTGGAAGAAGGCAAAAGCATTTCCAAAGCTTTGTCCTTTCAAATCACAGTTTATATATATGTATATATTAGCAATGTTTATCCCCCCCCCCATCCTTCTTCACTACATAAAACAAAAGTTAAATGTTTCTTGTTTTTCTTTTATTTTCTATTATCCTGAGGATTAAGATGAATAAACTTTTGTATTTCTTTACTCAGGATGTACAAATTACAGAGGAAGACTACAATCAAACTCTGGATTTGAGGCCTTACATGAATCCATCCCCATACACCGTAAAACCTGTAAGTTGAAAGCTGTAAAAAAAATTAAAAACATCATACTATATTAGAATAAAGTATTTGGTGGAAGTAGTTGCATATATTTTATTTATTCACTATTACGTACTATGTATCCTTGATGAAGGGTAATATCAGCATAAGACATCAAATTCAGTTTAGTTATTTTTCCTACCAAAATTACTACTTACATCTGCTTTAGCCTTTCTTCAGCAGATATTTTTTTAAGTCAAAAGAAATACAAGCACTTTACAAGGAAAAAATATATAAATTAAGTAGTCCTACTGTTATTTTCTTTCATTACTCACAAATAACTAAGAAATAAACTTGATAATTTGCTGAACTGACATTTTCAACCTCATCATAACTAATGATGAGGTTAAAATATCATAACTAATGATAAAAATTAGGGATTCAGTGTTCCAACATCTTTATAAGTGCAATTAACTTCATGTTTTTTTGTTTTTTTTTTAAGGCCAATCACCATAATATTTATTTTTATCTGTCATTTAGGATGCATCACTGCCAAGGATCTTCAGGCTGTTCCGGGGGTTGGGCCTTCGGCATATAGTCGTAGTCAATGATGTAAATGAGGTAAGCATGTTTAAGGAAAAAAATTATATATATATATATTTGAACAGAAAATAAAAAATGATGACTCTCATCAATATTTTATAATTAAAGTAAAACTAATTCAGAGTTGGAATAAAAAAAAAATCTGCTGTGAATCACTTATACTTCTCTTAATCATTTTGTTTCTTAAAATCTATTTGCTATAAGAATCCTCCTTCACTTTTATAAAAATATAAAATGAATGACCATTTAAGTAAGTTTTATTTATAGTATTTAGTTGTTCATATTTTTCATTTTATGATAACTTTTTCTTAATCATACCTATAAATATATCCTGTAAAAGTTTTTTAATATCAGTACTCAATAATATTGTTTATAGATTTTACTAGTATTGATTTTTTTTTTTTTTTCAAAGACTGAACCAGAGAGCATGTAATCAAATGTTTTAGCAGATTTCCCATGGGGAAATCAAGCTATCATTTGAACTGAGTTTTAAAAATCCTCATTGGACCAATCCAATTGGAGAACCCAATTCCCCAAAACCACTCATAGAAAACAAATCTGGTGTTTAGGCTTTTCATTTAACATTTTTAATGAATTCATTTTTGGTTGAAATCAGATGAGAAGGGTAGGGGTTCAGATTTTACATTTACCCTGGGGCTAACAAACTTATCAATTGCATCCATTACTTTGGAATATATGTTGCTATCCTCTACCATAAGTGAGAAGCTAGAAAGGATATGGGCAGCATCTGAGCATTTCATATTAGGTATTAATGCTAGTTCTACCTTGTCAGATGATTCTTCATTTCTTGTAGCTACTGTATAATCTACGAAAAGGACTTTCCAAAACTTTGGAACCAAACTCTGATGCTACGTTGAAACTTTGAAGATCTAAACAATTAAATGCAACAAAATAGATTAAAAAACCTAACTGTCTCAGCCAGGGCACGAACCTAGATCTCCTGCTACCTGGGCAAGCACGTTAGAGACAAGCCAGATAAGTTATTAAATTCCTAACAGTGTTGAGGGTCTAACCTCTGAGAAAGACAAATACATTGTCTTTTGCTTGAAGGAGCTGACATGGTCAATCTATATTAACAACTCTCGTAACATACTTTTTAATTTTATAAATATTAATTTTACTGTGGTATTTTATCCCATGTAAATTTTAAACAATTAAATGCAAGGAAATAGAATAAAAAAAACTAACTGTCTTGGCCCGAGCTAGTATAACAGTCTAGCATAAAACTATTTTAAAAAATGCAAGAATTAAATAAAATTAAATTATTTAAACATATCTTAGATAAATATTCCTAACTAGGATAATAAGGCCTCATTTTGCTATATTATTATAAAACAGGTTTCAGGGGATATTTTATTTATTTATTCATTTAATGTGATGTTTTCGTCTTCCAGGTTGTAGGAATGGTAACACGAAAAGACTTAGCTAGGTACCGAACGTGGAGGCATGCTGGTACAATGGGACTGAAAGAGTTGCGAGTACAAGTATGACAAGGTAAGAATAAATACTTTATCAAACACATATGAATTATTATTAGCACACTGCAATGAAACATTAGAAAAAAAATGTATTAATTTTTTGGTAAATTTGTTGACCGTAAAGTTTTATGGAAAGAGGATTATCTGGAATTCGGTTTTGGTAGTTGAAGAAACAAATTTGTAACCAAATAAGTTTTTATTTTAGCCAACATTTCAGAACTAATTAACGATTTGCCTTACTGATAATCCTCTCTTCAAATTTATTAATCTTAGCACTTTTTTTTTCATTATTATTATTATTATAGTTACACTAAATTTTATTTCAATAACGTGCATATTTCTTTATATTTCAATAGTTTCATAGAGTTAATATGTTCTTATTTTCTACCTATTATTTTAGAATTGCATAGGTAGTTCTCTTGTTGAGAAAAAAAATTATAGGTCTTCATCATAATTTAAATAATGCCAGTTGGCATTTCTTCCTAAGATTACATTTCATTGAAATTGTTCATAATTCTTCTTAGGTTACTATGATAAGGAACAGGGGTTGCTGTTTTAAAAATAAAAGTCCCAATTCTTGTCATGTTTACATTAAGTTGTTGCAATGTTATCCAAAGGTTGTTTTCTTATAAATTAGGTTGGTAAATATTAAATTTTCAAAATTAAGTTAGAATAATGTATCTTCAGGATTTGAATTCATATTATTAAGGGATGCACGCAATATCAATTAACGGTTGGTTATGAATACTGGCTTGGAGTGTATCTATTTTGAGGTTTCTTGGAGATTGTAAATTATAACCATATTTTATCCTCTTGTCAATACATTTTTGTTTTTTCTTAATTAATACCAATGGCAGTAAAGTTTTCCCCTTAAATCCTAGGCATAACTGTTTAAAATAAAATACAGAATGGGAAGACTATGATAAAATGTTCTTACTTTTCTCAATAATTTTACCATACCTCTATTATTTATAGGGATACAAAAGGAGCAGTAGTATGAGTTAATTTTAATAACTTTTCTTTTTTTTTTAAATGAATAGCATCAGTACATAAAGAGGTTTAATTAATATTATAGTTTGCATACGTTCTGAATTTAGCCTTTTTGAATCAATTTAAGGTATAAAAGATAATAAAGTAACTTAATTTATTTTTAGAGGAAAATGCTGTGGTTGGAGAGGGCCCTAGCATTGGACCCGAGGACCAGCAGCTGGAAGAAACTATCTGAGCCAACCGCAGCATGGTGTCTGCCTGGGTCGGGACCAGGGGACAATTTCATTAACAAATATAAATATGGCCATTGAAAAAGAAATGTGGGAGAGAGAATATCAGTCGGTATCGCTAAAAAAAATAAGTATACCTCAAAATTCACTGAAAGAAAAATGTTCTGTTCTACAACCTTTTTAAAATATTAAGTCAATTGGTAGGTGTAAACAATCTCTCTCATTCCCTATCAACTTTGTTGGAATAAAGAAGCGCACATTCCGTGAGGCACAAATGCGACTGACTTTGAATTTACAAAGTCCTGACAATAATGTAAGTGTGTAAGGACGAGGAGGCGTGGGTCATACGGCCTAGTAGCGAACAATACAGCTGCTTCAATCAACACATCGGGGTTTCCATCTTCTTATCCCATTGTTCCTTATGACTGGGTAAATTTTTTAAATAAATTACTCATCATTCCTTTTTCATACTAATACAGCAGAAGAGAAGCAAGGTCAGAGTGCATCATACAATCAGCTTCATCCATAAAGGGGCTGTTTGTTGGAGAGATTCAATTCAGTGGCTATTTTCAATTGTGCCCTAAGCCATATCGCAGACCTCTTACTTCTTACTTAAGGAATTTTCTATAATAAATTTTTGCCTTGAGCACTCTGGTTAGTTAAGATAATGCAATAAGTTTCCTTGTGACTAAATATAGAAATAGTCAATAAATATAATTTAGGATTGATTAATAAAACTTTTTAAAGAAACAACAAGAGAGATTTAATACTCCAAATTATTATAAAGCACTCTAGGAAGATTGTATCACATATTTTATTTAGATATATTCCAGAAACTGAAGTATTATTAGTGAAACTCCGGTGACTTTTGATGAATTCATTGCTGTATTTTATGTATTTAATTTTAATTAAGCTTTCAATGAGGGTATTTAAAAAAAAAAAACAAGGCCCTCTCGCTACGATTGTAAATACCATGCTTATAAGCCAAACTGCGGTCGGCTGTTCCCATTAAATGGAGTCATTTTTCGGCAAATGGGACACTGGAGCGTTAAGTTGCTGTCTTGCCTTATTCAAATTAAGAAAATGTGAATTATATTTGAGAGAATTTTAGAATCTTAGTGACATTTTGTGAGTAACTATGTAATGTTCATAGTTCTTGTATTATTATTATTATTTTGATTTTACAATTTTTGTTCCATTATTTTGGTAAATATTAAATAAAAACAAAAATGAATGACTTGATTGCAATATGAACAGAAGGCAATATTATACCCTAGATTAGATAATAGACTTAAGACTTGTAGTTTTCTACTAGCTGATATATTTATAAAACGATGTTGAAAAAATTTGTTTCCTATGGAAATCTATCCAACCTTGACGCTCATTCAATAACTATGCCAATTTAAAAAAAAAAAAAAAAAAAAAAAAAAATTAACCATCCTAAATGTAAGAAAAAAAGAAAGATGGTAATATTTGTGTTCTTAGTTCTTAGCTTCTATAGACTGGTGGTGAAACCATTTGTTACATAATTGGATCATTTATTTTCCCTGAAAAACCCTTAGCCTAATACTATTTTGCAAATTTCATTTATTAAAGATAAATTGGCAGGCCCAATTATTACAATGTTATATTTTTCCTGTTATTTATGAAAATGTTTAAAAGTGTTAGTGTAATTTCTTTCAATATGCACGGACCAAATATATTAAATACCTGTTTTAGTCAATTTATATAATGTTATAAAATCAAAATATTTAATAAGATATAAATGTGTTATATTTTTGAATATTTTAAATTAAATAGATAATATACATTTAAATATAAATTGTAAGTAAAATTTGAAATGTACCTGCAATTTTGGCTTTGTTATTGTGAAACTAAGTTTATATAAACAGTTCTTGAATGTACTCAACCATGCAATTCTAGTGATTAATAGAATTAATTTCAGTTGATTAATTTTATTTTTGAGTTTAAAATATTTACTTTAAAGTTTATTTTTCTTCAACCAACTGTGATTAACTTTGTTAATAAACTTTATTTTTTAATACTTTTCTGTTCATAATATTACATATGAACCTTAATGTTTTAACTGTTTGGCCTGGTGAAACTGAAATTAGAGAAAAATTTATTTGAGTGAGCATTTAGAATTTAAATGATCTTTTACTTGTGAATTAGTTAATTTTAATTGTGAATGGAGTCTACTCTCTTTTTCTCTGTCATTCGAACCCCTTCTATCCTCTATTTTTTCTAGAATTATTCCCTGATCAACTATTTGATTTCATCTTCCTTGGCTCATGTTTTTCTTAAATGTTTTTCATTGGTTAAAGAATACCTGTAAAATAGCTTCTATGTTTGAATTTGGTCTTTGCCTTCTGATGTAGTGGTACGTTACCAAAACTCCACATATATCATCACCTCAACCATATTCATGGTCAATCAATTAAGTATTCTGAATAACTTCCCTCTTTTGGAAATAAGATTTGAAGTATTTCTGCTTAGAAAATTAATATCTCATATCTCTTTCTTTTGTGTAATGTGATCTCTTTTGAGTAACTACCCTTACAGATTGTAAATGAATGGTTCATACTGATCCAGTGCTAAATGAATTTATAGAATTATGGCCACAATTATGTGTGTAGATTGTCCCAAATCAGATGAGTATAAATTTGTAACTCACAGTCCTCTACTACAATTTTTCTTCCTGTCATCAAATGGCAAAAAATTGGGATAATCAATAAATATTTCTAGCTGCATACCAAATATTATATCTATACTTTCATACTCTTAGTTTATGTAAAAAATAAATTCAATTAATTAAAGATAAATAATCAATCTCTGTCGATAAAACTCTTTGGTTAAACATATGATAAATCACCAATATTATTAGTATATCCAATTGTTACTTAAACTTATAACATTCGTTTTTGTTTGTCTCTCCTGTGTGTAAATTAAGCTGCATGTATAGATTTACATGATTAAAATGCACTAAATTTGAAAAACAGGAGATCCAAAATCCTTACCTCAAAGCATTTTAGCAGTTTTCTCTTAAGACAAATGTATGCTGGCACCATGATGTTTTTATAAGAATTTTTCATGATCTCCTCCAATCATACTTTAGAGAATCTAAAAATATGGCCCATTCAAATCTTTATATATATTCATTTGTTGCCAAATTAGGAACCTGGTTCGAAATCTAATTTCGATAATATACCATTAATATACGAATCTAATGGTATAAATGAGATTTATCTTATAAAATTCTTAGAATAAATAATAATTTAAGTAAATATTTAAGAGTGGAAATGGGGGGATTAAAAATAGGCTATAATTTATAAGAATAGCTTATTTTCTATAGTAAGTCTTATGATAAAATTTTATTGATCTTATTGGGTGAAAAAGTTAATTTTNTTGTAGATTTTAAAAAACAAAATTATTAAAGTAGATATTTAAGAATGTAGCTGTTAATTATTTTCTTCACTCTTCCCTCATAGTTCTCTCTCTCTCTGCATTGTTAGATCAAATAAGCCATTTACATTTTACTAAGTCGATATTAGCTATTACTTGAAAAAACCTCTTCATCAAGATATCAGGTCCGAGCTTCTCAAGTTTGGATATCTAAACACATTTATGTATATGTGTGGCTTTCTTTCATTCTTCTTCTGAATAAATTTTTGTTATTTTTTCTACTACTTAATTCAGGCTGTGCTTTAGTCTTTCCTCCTACTTCATTCTCTGGTCTAGTGAGGTCCTGGTGCCATCAGCAAAGGCCATTGACTAATTAAGGTTATCTCTAGTCTAAAAGAGTTCTCTGGTATTCTTAGGAATGAGTATGGTTGAGTTTTTAAAAACTGTTCAAAAAAGAGGTACAATGAAACATTGTCAGATGTGTTTAATTACAAAAAGTTCTTTTCAAGAAAATTCATCTTATGCCAACAAAACTATTTTTAAGTGCCAATTTAATTCCTAGTATATTATAAAATAGTGAATATTCTTTAAACTAATTTGTTTCTTCGATTATGATTTAACAGACCATTACCCTTTTTCAAACAAATGTCTTCCAATTTATTAACATAGTTGTACATTTTAAGTTTTGTATAGAATAATTAATTATCCCTATCCACTATTTAAGAATATTCAGTTTGTTAAGAATGTTGTAAGCCATACTGTACATTTTTACAAAACCATACTTAGGACAACTCATATGATTTAATTCTGAAGTACACAGTCCTAAAAACACTCTCATTGCTGTCAAGTTTCATTGTACACTAACATAGACTGATCAAATATTTGGTTCGTGCTATTATTGATGTATCTATTATTTGATCAAAAGTGTTTAGTAGTAGTATGTCTTGTCATTCTAGTGTCTTGCGGGGTAGATAAAAGTTGTGCCAAAAAAAGTTAAAAATTACAAAAGGACAAAAAAATGCCTATTTTAAAATTCCATTAATTATGTGTTGATTTGTTTTGAGTAAAAAAGTTTATATAAATTGTATTTATTTTATGTCTTAATGTAAATAAGACTTTGTTGTATTTTAATTAGTATATTTCTTGAGAAGGGTATTTTCCCTTTAGTGATTAGAAATCATGTGATACATGTCAAGTTATTTCCAGTTATCAATAGAAAAATAAAGAAGAAATTTTTTTATAGATATATTTAATGTTAACAGTTAGTTTTGTTAGGGATGTGTGATAAAACAAATATAGTTACCATGAAAGGGATATTGTAAATAGAAAAAGAAAGGACTGGCTTTTCTTATATAATTAATCAGATAGTCAAATGTCATGAAAGGAGACTGCAAGGGTTTAACGACCCAATACCTGTTAAATATAGCTATTTTAAAACTTAGCATAGAAATAATAAAATATTGTTATCATCAACTCTACATTCCTATAGCCAACCCAGAAAAGTGTTTGATTTTTAATTTTATTTAAAATAATAATCGAGGCTCGATCATCATTCTTTATAAGAAAAAAAATTCTTTCAATTGTTAACAAAATAAAAAAGAGGAATCTACATTTATCTTTTAAAATTAGTTAGATTATTATTTTAATGCCAGTATGTATTTGTCTTCAATTCCATTTTTTAAAAACTGAAACTAACCAAGTAATGGAATGAAATTTTCAATTTTTGTTTTGTTTTTGTCTTTGTAATTTGAGTATGAGAAAGGTCTTCCTTTTTTAGCAATAAATTTATGGCTAATTTGAAAACCACTTTTAAATTATAATAATAATTTTTCTATCAACTGAAATTCTCATTTTATAATCATAACTTGACTTATGAAGATCAACATAAGTCCATCATCAACTCATTTTATTTAATTTTAACCCATTTTAAATAAATATTGTAAGTATTTGCAATATTGCACGTTTTTGCCTTTTATTAAATATTTCTTATTAATTTGAAAACCACTTTTAAATTATAATAATAATTTTTCTATCAACTGAAATTCTCATTTTATAATCATAACTTGACTTATGAAGATCAACATAAGTCCATCATCACACTCATTTTATTTAATTTTAACCCATTTTAAATAAATATTGTAAGTATTTGCAATATTGCACGTTTTTGCCTTTTATTAAATATTTCTTATTAATAAATAGTATGTTCAGAAAATTATTATACTTCCATATTTATATATTATAAATATTTCATGTTTTTTACAATCATAGATTGATACATGTAGATGAATATTTATTATTTTAAATATGTTTATTGAAAAGTAAAGCATGGTTGGAATATTAGATTGGAGGTGGTAGGGGAGATGGCATTTATTAGAGGCCTAAGAGAAGTAGACTAAATTACATAAAAAATATAATCATTAAATGACTCATTCTGAGTTAGCCTTCTGATTTTGACTCGTCCCTAATCTATCTCCTGCACAGGCACCACCACCATTTAATGTCATGCCCTTATTTTTAAGGAACTAAGAGATTCCTTCTAGATAGTGAAGGAAGAGATATGATGGTTCAGAATCAGAAGGCCCTCCGAGAATAACTTGAGGTTATACTGAGATTGTAGAGGTTTAAAATTTACCAATAGTCTATCTGGGGCAATTCAGCAGGAAGGTTTTAGGGCTCTTTCAGTTTGATTACCACATCAGCTCTCGCTTACTCCAAATTTATTCCCCAAATTTATTAGACCCCTTTTGGCCCAACCAATTTTCCAGCTAGGCTTTACAGACTTATATTTTTCAATAACCATTAAAATTTTCATGTGACATTTATATTAATTATTGAAAAATACTACAATTAGCATGAGAATTATGTGGACTTTTTGATTTAAAATATCAACATTTATTGTCACCACTCAATAAATAAATAAAATTGTTATTTAAAGCAAACTTAGGACGCCAAAAATGAAAATTTTACAAGTACAAAAATGCCCTTTTATCTATTAAGAATTAGTGCTAAAAATTAGATATATTCATTCAAAAGGAACTAATTAATATTTTAATGAAAATTTAGATAATTATTGAGTTGAATTTGCTTACATAATTTTATATTCTTGTAGAAATAATTGTTATAATAATTAGAATTAAACTATGAGAAATAAAAATTCAATCATTTCTATAACAATATAAACATCCATTTATTTTCAAAATATTTTGAATTACTACCCAAATATTATTTAGCTTCTAATTTAGCACCTTTCCTTTAAATAATTATCTTATTTATCTAATTTAGCACCCTATTTTAGCTAATCCTATTTACAATACATAACTCGCAGAAAAAAAAAGTGAAAATTAATAACAGTGTCAACAGCAAAGATAATTCTATTTAGTGACATAAAAGATAGATTTGCCCCAATGAAAATAAAATATTTTAAACCTAAGAAGTCTTGAAAGTTGCCTATGAGGTTGAACTGTTATTAAGAAATAAATATATTATTAAGACAAGTGGTTTTTTTTTTTACATTTCTAGTTACAACAATTAACAACTGTCTCATTGAAACTTTTAAAAATTATAGAAAATGATTGATGAATATTTGGACCTTTCCTTATAGAGCTCTTATTGAGATTGTAAAATTTGGTTTTCTGAGCTTTATTCATGTGGTAAATAAGATTACCCTATATTTTTTAAATAGATTTCTGATTATAATACTCAGAAGACTTGCTTCCTCTAACATGAGGATCTTCCTTTCCCTTTCAATAACTCCAAAGCATTTTATTTATATTTCTTTCTCCTTTTTAGTATTTTTATTATTTCTTACAAACTCTGTATTTAGAAAACCAAGGTTTCTAAGAGGGATTCTCTCACTGCCAATACTAGTTCGAATCCCCCGCCCCCCCTCTCCTTGAAATATTTTATAAAAAATAAGAACCTGTCCATTGGAGTTTGTGATAAAGTGGTTAACTATTTATTATCTATCCTCATGACTAAGTAGAATATCATAACTCCGTAAATCTTGTTATTCTGATTCTCAATGTGTATTGCAACACATTTCACTTCTTATTGAATATGAAGAACAACCATTACCATTCCCAATGTGCATTGCTCTTCTGTTTATAAAAATTGATGAAAAACATTTTTAACTAAGGAAATAAAAATTTTCAAATGTTTTGTTCAAAATTATTGCTACACATGTGCGGTTCTCTTTTCATGACTAGGATTCATTTTGTCATAAAAAATTTTTTCAAATAATTTGATAAGATCTATTTGTTTTGCAAAATGATAACTACTTTTTTTTCTTAATCACAAGCTTAAGATTGTATTATAATGAGAATAAATGTATTTTTTTTTATTAGATTATAAAAATGTTTTTCTTAATTCGAACTATTTCTTTAGGGCTGCCGGTGTAGATCATGGGATTGCAGGTCTTGCAATCCTGACACTTCGGGTTTGAATTCCGCTCTGAGCAAGCTTTTATTATTAAGTGAAAGCTTGTCCTGAGCCATGGATGTTTAGAATGGGATAGCAACCTATAGACAGGCCCTCCTTCCGTGACTCTTAGTGATTGAAAGGGAGACATTTACTTAAAAAAACACTCTGCCAACTTTGAAGTATGCCTTTACAGCTAAACTATTATGGGAAATTGGTCAACTATACTTCCCTGTAACTGTTATTCATTGGTCTCCCCCTCCAACTGAATTTTTCTTTAAAAATGATATTTAAGTTCTCTGTGATTTAATTTATGAAGATAATTTAAGGGAAAACCTTAGACTCAATAATTTGAGATCCTAACTTTAAAATTGATGTTGAACAAATTCTAAATAATACTAATGACTGAATATGTACCTGCATTGAAATTTAATTGATAAGAGAAGTCCCTCTTAAAGTAATGAGATTAGATAAATCAATGGATATGGAAGCTTAATTTATACATTTTCTCAAACTCTGTCTATTTTTATGATTGTGATGAAGTTAATAGCACTATAATTGCTCTCAAGGATAACACATACTTTTATTAACTTGTCAACAAGATTCTTAAGCCATTTAGAGAAAATATGCTTTAGTCAATCACCAAAGAAAAATCACATTTTCCAAAGTATAAAAAACAATTTTGGATAAAATGAAAATTGTAATGTAAATTTTTTTTTCTCTAGGCTAGTGGATTTATTCCTGCTGACTAGAAGTGAATTTTATTCATCTCTTAAGAGATGCATCAGTTCTTTACATGTAATTTTAGACAAGCAAGTTGTGAAATCAGAGGTCAATTCCACATAGCTTTATCCAGAAATTAAGCAGTGATGTTACCATGGTTATCACATGTGCTTTGATAATTCAGTTACTTTATATATTGTCTAGTCAGCTGCTATGTTCCAAATAAAACATATGTACAAAGCTGTGCATTTTTCTTCTCTCTTCAAATGCTCAAAATCAGCAATTTTATGCTAGCAGCTGGCTTGAGACAATTCCAACTCAATTTTACCAACAGGTTTAGCAGGTAAAAGAGGTGTTTATTAAAGACAAGTTTAATAATTATTTATAAAAAAACCTATATATTTTTAAAGAATTAATTCATATTTAATGTTTGGCAATGTTTAAAATAAAGTAAGTTCTTAAACAGAGATCTCAGTTTATTTTATACTTTACCGGGAGATGACACATATTCATGAAAATGTTATATGAGATTAAAGACTTTATAATAATTTCTCAAAAAAAAAAATTAATACAAATAAATAACCATTGACATTGTAACAGTCAGTGACTGTTGACAAAGTCCAATAGTGTCAAATTATCTGGTTTGGCTGGAATGTAGAGCAAGATGTTACCAAAATATAACAAATGCCACTGTCACTTATTTTTATGTAATCTGCATGCAATATCCCTTATTCATTAAAAAAAAAAAAAAATTCAAATTCAAGCACTCTTGAGGTTAAAAAAAAATATGCCTCTTTTATTTATATAAATGTTTTGATGAGTATAATAAAATATTCATCCTTCTTTTCAAAACATTTTCAAATAAATTTCATCAATTTTGCAGATTCAAATAAATTTTAAGTGATGGATTTTTAATTTAATTAAGAGAACAATATAAACTAATAATAATGAAAATGGTGACAAGGAATATTTCTTGGACACTGAATATTCTACATAGGCCTACTTAATTGTATACTGTAATTCTATAACATAAATATACATGAATTTAAAAATAAATTGTGCTTGCTGTACCATCCCTTATTCACCTAATTCCATCACTCAAATTTATCAGCAACCTACATAAGATTTGGCTTACCTGATCAGAAATATTAAGCTAATTATGACAGATCAAGAAAGGAGAAGGTAACTTGTGATGGAGGAAGGCGAGCCAAAATCTTAAGCCTTCTTGGGTTGCAGGGCTATGGTTAATAAAATAATTTTAAAATAATCTCGTTCATTATGGCAGACAAAGGTTCTTTGTAGCACACATCCTGTTATCATCTTGTGGTAAAGATAAGTAAGCAAAGCCTAAATTTTATTAGAAGTCTCAGAAATTTTGGTGAAAATCAATTTATGTCCAAATAGGTATAACTGAATTAACATAAAATCATATGAGCAATATGCTTCAGATAGCAACAGTTGTTTCCTTAACACCATAGAGGTCTAATTGAACAGATAGGAAGGCTAATATATAATGTAACATATGTATGAAGATCTGGATATAAGACAAGATTTGTTTTGTATCAATAAAGTGAGGGTGATCAATTAGGTCAAAGTGATTCATAAATTAATGTGTCTTTAATAAATTCTTGTATAATACATAATTTAGGATGTTTCTAACTCTCTTGTTTACTGTGAAAAATCTCCCTAGTTTCTCATAGAACCCAACATTATTAAATGTGAAATCTGAACAAAAGAATTTAAAAAAAGAAACCACTTAAATTGATCTTCACATTTTAGTACTTCCAACAAATAGTTGTCTAGCACAGATCTTAATAATTGGGCTAGCTAAATTTTCTTAATTTATCACACTACTAAAAGACAGATAATATATATATTATCAAAATATTGTCCATTCATTAATATTATTAACTTCTAGTATTAGGAATCTTTTCAGTGCTTAATTTTCCAAGATGAACAGAGTCCATGACATAATTATGTAGTAGTACAATAAATACCTCTAATTTTGCTAGCTATGGCAGAGGTGAATATATCTTTGTCAAATAAGTTGTCATAATTAAATATCAGTTAATATGTTCACGTAGGCTTCGACGGTCGTCAGATGTATTTACCGTTTCCTCTTCCGGGTTGGACCGTGTCAAGTTGTTGATATTTTCCGAGCTTTCGCACATCATGTGATGGCTTCTTCATTCAGATATGGCAATTTATTAGGTTAATAATGGCTAGAATAAATAAATAATATTGTTAATGTTGAAAATCATTGCCAATTACAAACCATGGTAAGTTGTAGTTAATTGGTATTATTTTGGATTGGCCAAAATGTTATAACAATAAAAAATCAATGCTGATGCTCTTTTCTCTTTTGCAACACTGCATAATAATAAGAAAAACTTAAAATATACAAAAAAGGAAGGGGGTAGTTGATTAGTACATTGATAGGAAGGACTTTAAAAAAATTACTAGTATAAAATGCAAATGAAAAAAGTCCACCAAGCAGGAGCTGATAATCTAAGCAGATTTTCCCCTTTTTAATTAAATATGGATATAAATAAGAGTAAACAAAGAAATTTAATATACAAGATGGTGAGAAAACAAAGTGCTCGACCACTAACCTTAGCTCTAGACTAGCTGAGAAGAAAGGGGGAAGCACTCACCCAATAGTAATTATATTCATGAATTTCATTCTTTTTAAACTTTAAAAATGTTAAATTCTAACATTTTTGTAAAAATATTATAGAACATAAATATTAAAATACTTAAATATTCTAATTTGGCACCCATAATATTTTATAGGCTTTTTCATAACTCAAATAACAATGAAGAATATTATTATAAACTTCGGTCCCCCTCTAAACCTCCTTTTCACTCATCAAATTCAAAATAAAATAATAATTATTTTAGTGGTTTTCAATGAAAGCTTAAATACCTAATTAGGTTCCTATATTTAAAAAATAATGAGGGCCTATCTAACACTTGAAAGTACATTCTAATACATATTTATAATATACTTTTTTAAAATTACAAAGTTACATTTTACACCTATTTTATTCCAGAAATTTTTTTTTCATAATGCTAATAATAAACAAATATGTTAGCTAGCTCATGGAATCCGTTCAGGTCTCACAATCCCTGCATTGCAGGTTTAAATCCTGTACTAGGCAAGCTTTTATCAATAAATAAAAGCTTTTCCTTAGCTCTCTGGATATATAGAATTCTGATTATTGGAACACTCCCCAAAAGAAACTTATGCCTATGAAGATTAATCTTTGAAAAACATACAGTAGAGAAAGAATAAATAAACTTAAAGGAAATTTTTGATCCTTCATAGAAACACTGATAAGGAAATCACAGATACTTTCAGACCTAACTCGAACTGAATTCAATGGAGCACTAGATAAGATTAAGGGAAAATGAGAAATCTAAGACAAGAATAAAAAGGAGAGTTTGTTGACCGTAGATATTATTCTAAGATGATTTTAGTTGGGGTTCGGTCAAGGTAGGTCCAAAAAACACAAATTTAAAAAAAATGTATTTTTTAATAAAGGATTATCTGCCAACGTTTCGGCTTACATTGTAAGCCATCTTCAGGGCAGTCATGAAGATGAGAGAGGACGTCCTGTCCCTAAGTTCACATTTCCATGACTGAGTAAGACAAGAATTCAGAAGAGGGAATATATTGATAGGGTTCAATAAAAAGGAAGAAAAATTGTAAAAAGGACACATTGCAAAGCAGACCGGAAGAGATAGCTAAATTATCACGTCTTCTGGTATGAAACATCTTCCTTATTTAAACCTGCTTAAAGTATTTGAGAGTTGGAGTTACAGGAAGGAAAAGTGTTATGCATTCTTAAATTAATTAATTAATTTAATTTGTTAATAAGTTTCTATAAAATAAATATTCATTGTTTTAATTTGATGTAATTTATAAGTGGTATTATTACTTCTTTACAATACAAAGTTTATAAAGGAAAAGCTAATGTATCACAATTATTAATACATTTTTATAAAATTCATTTTATATGAATTTCCACAACAAATCAAATAGGTAATCGTACCCGTCATGCATAAAATTCATTTAAGTTTGGCCTGGTTCTTTGGCTCTGAAACCTCTAAGCCTTGACTTATCCGCAGATTTTTTCATGCCTTTATCTTTCAAAGTGAACCCATAATATTTCATGACAATTTTTTATTGAAATGTATTTTATTAGAATAGTAAGGATTGACTTAAATATTGTTCTCTTGTCTTCTTTCTCAAAATTTGTTGTCTCTCAAACATCTTTCAAAATTTAGACGAGTTCTTTTCTGGTTATGAACAAATCCTAATATTATCATAAAATATCATTATCCCTCTTATTCTTTGTAGAACATTTTCAATAGATCTCAGCCGAATTGGAGAGAGCATTGGAGAAGGCAAAAATGAGATGGTTTTAAAAGTAAAGATCTTATGTGCGTATACTCTAAGGTTGGATTCTTTCAATCAACTGATATATTTAAGTTTCATTTATATATGCTCACTTGATATCTATCTTTGAGAAAATATAGCAATTAGGAGCTCAAAATTTGGTATAAGGGTGTAAAACAAAAAAAAAAAACTGCTTGATAGTGGCCTTATAGTCACGGCATAAACTCATGATTTTCATTTCAATAATTATACTTAATTAACTGTAATTTATGCATAGAATAGTTTTATCATATAAAGGATATTAAAATACCTAAAATGCACAAGAAAAAAAAGTACATTGAACAACTAAAAGCATTTTATTTATTTTTTTATAAATATTTATTTGGTTGTGGTTTATTTTATCCAATAAATGCAAGGAAATAGAATAAAAAATCTATCTGTCCCAGCCAGGACTCGAACCTGGATCTCCTGCTATCCGGGCCGGTGTACTNTAAACAATTAATGAGAGGGAATAGAATAAAAGATAGATTTTTTTATTCTATTACCTCTCCTTAATTGTTTAAAAGCATTTTATTTTTCAGTTTTAACATTTCATCTCTAATTTCTGGAATTTAGTGATACTTTTTAATAATAAATATTCCTCTCCATAAAGGTAAATGTTATATTGATTTCAATGAACGTGATATGAAATAAAATTAATTAAATAAAAATGGAGAAAAAAGACTTTTAGAGTGAAGGAAGAAAAAACATATATATCTTATAAAAGAAAACTATACCTCTAAATGGTTTAAGATTTTTAAAATTCGGCCTAGAAATATTTCAATGTATTTAATGCATTTATGTCTACTTTTTTCTGAGTTTTTATTGTACTTTATGGACTTGAGTCCTTCGTGTGTATAAAGCTGATCAAGGTTCAGTCTTGAAAAAGCAAAAAATAAGGTAATAGTTACTTGGAACTTAACACGGAAACTACTCCAATATAGATTAAAAATGGGCTTTGTGGATTAATAACTCATTGATGAGTCCTTTTTCCTTAGACTGCTTTAGTCTTCCTGTTATTCGTCTCTCAGACTCTGGTAATGATGTCAATCTCACAGCTATGCTTTCTATTCATTTCATTGATTGACTCCTCTTTTGCTGGTTAAAATTAAGAAGAAAATCAAGTCAATTAAAAAGTAACTACCTCACTATTATAAAAAAAAGTATTAGTTTAATTTGTGGATTAACAAAAGAAAAAAACAATAAACGCCACTATTCTGAAGGAAGATTTTAAATCATAAAAATTACACAATTTTTAACTGCTTTATTTTTAAAAATAGAATATATTTTCAGAGGCACATAGTTTAAACTAAAGGATACAATGCTTAAATAGGTACTGTTGTCTTTTTAATTTCCAAAGCAATTAAAACCTTATGTTATTAAAAACTAAGTTACATGCTTCAAAATTGTTTTTTGAAAGCTTGATATAGTTAAAAAAAAAATAAATACATTATAAACTTTATGAACTACTCACATGGACTTAGATAAAACAAATCAATGAACTAATAATATCAAATAAAATTGCAAATAATGGGATTATTATTTACCCAAAGAGAGCTTTTTTCTTACCTTCTTTCTTATTTTATTTATATTTATGAATTTATTTAAAAAACAAAAAAAATTTATGACCTTAATATAAGACAAATTAAATTAAAAAATGTTATCATATATATTTAGGATTAAAAGTCTAAAAAAATACCTTATTGTATATATTAAACAAAAATATAAATGTTTCCTATTTTACATTTGATACTATAACAGTATTGTAAATTAATGAAGAGAGAACTGTCTATTTGAACAATTATAAATTTTTGAATTTAATAACTAACATATGTGAGAGCCAACAAATAGAAGTCAAGTAATTACAGCTAGTAGTGTTTGTCAGTCACAGCCTAAAACAAAAGTATGAAAAAGGATTGACTTTGTGTTCAAATATGAAAATCTAAAAGAAATAAGGTCATAAAAACTAGTTATTATCTACTTCTTGTCAATTTATACGAAATAAAAGGTGATAGTAAAAAAAAAACCACATTATTTTAAGTTAAAAATTAATAAGCTTATGTAAAAGCTTTTAAATATAAATTAAACATTTAAAAAAAAAGAAGAATACTAATTGAAGAACCCTCAAAGGACTGCAGAAGTAGGTAACTGGTTCACTCCACAAGATCCATCTCCTCTGTACAGCATATAGTAACCCTGGCGAATAACGCAATAAATAAGTTAGGAAAATAAGACATATTAAATTATTCAACAATAAATGCAAGGGATTAGAATAAAAATCTAAACTGTCTCACACAGGACTCAAACCTGGATTCCCTATTATTATTATTATTATTATATTATACTTACCATGCAAATGAACATGGAAAAATTTTATGAATGTAATGATATTAAGAACAAATTGTTGGGAATTGGCCATAAAAATTAAGAAATATAAATAAATTTAGGATTAAAATAAGATTCAAATACATTTTGGCAAGCAATGTAAGCCATCATCAGAGGTATAAGGGGAAAAATGACTTTTCAAATATTAGCAAAGGATTAACTAACTTGAATGTTTCTTCTGATAAATTTTAAGACATAAAATTATGTACCCAGACGGCACTTCCCATGGGGGCACTGCCATCCTAATAAAATCCTCTATCAACCACTATCCTGAACCAAATCCTACATCCATAGCCTGTCTGCAGTCCACCACAGTCACCCTCCAATCCCCATGTCAATATCCCATCACAGTATCCTCAGTCTACTGTCCTCCTAACCAGTCAATTTCTCCTGAACTCCTAAAATCCTTCCTTCACTCTCTAGGACCTCGCTTCATCGCTGGAGGAGATTTTAATGCCAAACATCCACAGTTTGGCTGCAGGACCTCAAATACAAGAGGTAATGTCTTCAGGGCAGTTATTGACTCATCACGATACAAAATCCTATCTCCCCGCAAACCTACCTACTGGCCTACATCCCGATCCAAACAACCTGATGTGCTTGATTATTTCATCTCATCAGGCCTCAACCACATCCTCTCCCACGTCACCAACCTACTAGATCTCTCCTCCGATCATAGTCCTGTAATCCTCTCCTTAAACACTGATACCAACCCTTACCAAGCAGAACGCCTTCCTCGCCTAATCCAAGGTCC
>KZ807470.1:76304-94104 GCA_000696205.2 Oncopeltus fasciatus | reverse complement strand
AAAAAACACCACTCGGCTAAAATTATTATAATCTCTAAATGGAACAAAATAATCAGTGTGATTTGTTCTATATAAATTGGGCAGTAATTGAGGTGGGGATGGATTTCTAATAAGTAAAATAAAACAGAATAGTTTTAAAAAAAATCTGTTTAAGAGGCTCATAGCAACAAAGAGCTCTTTATCTTTAACTTTATTAATCAAATTGCAGAGAGAGCAGTTTTACAGACTGAAAAAGTCAAGTGTTAGTATCATATGTGTATAATATCACTGGCATGATCATGCCTTATTCAGTGAGTGAATGAAAATACTTTTATAAAGTGTGGGTGTTACCCCACCCTATGGGGGACAGGACAAACCTGTCCCTCCCTACTCTGATACCGAGTGCTATAGGAGAGTTAGCAAGCTCTCACTGCCTCTTTCTGTGAGCTTGTCGGATACCCATGGCTCCTAAATCACAGGTCCTTGGTTTGAGACTCACTGAAAGGTTAAAAATGTAAATTGACTTCATATCAGCTTCAAGATCTATCAGTTAAGGATTGTATCTACAATTTAAAGACGGGATTAATTTTTTACAGAACTGATATATTGGAGGTTCTATATCTTCAAAAGAATTTATGGTTTTATTAAAAAGAAAACTAGCTAGTAGCTTACCAAAATGAGTCTAAAAGTAAGGGATACCATTATAGCATACACATGGAAACTTCTAGCTCACTATGGTATTTTTAGATAAGATAATAGACCCTTAATACAACAATCCACGATGACTTGGGTATTTCTGAATGAAGGGATTCAGATAAAAGGTTTATTACAGGAACGTATATTACTAAAAAAAGGTAACCACACTCAAGGAAAGAAGAGGGGCGCCAGGATAGCTCAGGGGATCCATATGGGTCTCGCAATCCTGATGCCGCTGGTTCAAATCCCGCCCAGGTCAATCTTTTATTTATAAATGGAAGCTTGTCCTGAGCCATGGGTGTTTAAAATAGGGTGGCAACCTGTAGATAGCCCCTCCCTCCAATGACTCTAAGTGGTTGCAAGGCAGGCTAACACAGCAAAAAAAAAAAAAAAAAAGGAAAGAAGAGAGAAATGTAGGAAATATGGGTGAGATAAGCTGGTAGACAAATCCCAGCTAATAATCCTTTAAGAAATTAGATCCTTTAGTTAGAATATTTCTAACTCATTACTCATAACACAATAGTCCCCTCTACCCCATGGGAGTTAATGAGATTCCAGAATATGTATGGTCACAAAGGGAATATGAGATCTAGCTATGTCACATATTGATACATTTCTAAGATTTATTAATTTACAAGTCCAACTGAAGATTTATCACTCATATAAATTAGCCTTACACAATTGTACATACAAGGCTTATATTAGGCTTCAAAGGCAAAAAATGGTTGCTGATATCCTGTCATAGTTAAAACACAAAATAAAATTGCTTTTAAAATTGTTTCAATATATTTAAAACAAGTACTATATATTTTTAAATTCTAAACACAAATGCTACTAATTTTGTATCAGATATATTTTTTATGCAAGGTAGTCTTTCATTCCATCAAAACTGCTCCTCAATTACAGATGGGCTGTTGCAGTTCTTCATTAGACCCTTTAAAATAATGTTGAGGCATACATTTCCTAGTTCTACAATATTATAGGAATTTAACAATTTTAGAAAGTTTCTCACAGAAATATTTCATTTAATAAAGTAAAAGAATTGCTGTATTCGTCTAATGGAAGTTATCATGCACTAATAACTTAGGAAGCATAATTGGGAATTATTTTTTTAACAATAGATATTACTTACTGTTAATGCCATATCCAACCAGGAGGACACCATGATCTAAATTAGATGGACTACACAAGAATTTCAATGGGTGAGATACTCCTCCAAGGTAAAACTGAAATGAGATGGACAACATTATTAATGGAAATCATAGAGCAAACTATATTAATGCTATTAAGAAAATATGTTAAAAAAGTAATAAATAAATTTAATTTTTTTTTAACTTAATAAAGTTTTTTTTAACAGATAAAAAGATTGAAACCCCTTCTAAAATAATACAATACTAAAACTCATTTAGACTAAAGAAAATTTAAAATATTTCTGACTCTTTAGAGCAGATATTCCGTAAAAAATCAAGTTCTTCATGTACTTTGATAATTTTTAATAATTTCTTAAAATTTGCTCTATTTCAGCAGCAAGAATAAAAAATGATTAAATAAATATAAGGTCAATTCAGCAACACATTTGAATGAGTTTGATAGTTTTGACAATATTTAATAGAGAAAATTGTTTTCTTAGTTTTAGAAATAATTTTATAAAAACAAAAACCAGGTTTTCATTCACAAAAGAACAACCTATAAGTTATTTATAGAAGGACAACTTTTATAAGTTTATTCATAGAAGAAAATTTTTTATCATTATTGAGCTTCTATTCCTCATGCCATGATTAGACTTAGCAATACTTTGGGAAATCTGCTAGTTTTAGCTCCAGTGACAACATACATTTATTAAAGCAATTTAACAAAAAAGTTAAGCTATATTCCTAGGAGTTATTGTTGTTTTTTTTATTTTATATAAGCAGGCTTGTTAAAAAATTATATACACCTTTATTAAAAATTTTTGTATTGTAAGTTGTAATCCTGCACCAAATTTTCAAATAGCAGAGAGTGCCTAGAATCACACTCGATCGGCATCAAATTCAACAGCTTGAATCCTCCCCGCTATATTTAAATCACACTTCTACCCCAAATCTAGTTTCAAAGAGGCGGATTTTCGCTCAATTCCCTTAAATATTTGATTGTTTCACTTAGTGCTTCTGATTTAATAGTCTTACCTAGAGGAAGCTAATTCATATGGCCCAATCCACAATAATTTTGTCAGCTTTATAAGAGTTCTTTTCTCCTTAATTCTACTTGTCTCTATTTTTGAAACTTCATTCTACATTGGATGAGAGAATTCCTTTTCCCAACCTTCTTTTAACCATGCATCTTTTTCCCTTATCTAATTTCAACATTCTTTTACAGCAAAGTTATTGTAAATATAATTTTTATTTTTTAAATATTTTTCCATTTAAAACCTATTATTTTCTAAATTATACAAGCAATATTCAGTCCTATATTTATCTCCTGTAATAAGGATTTAAGGTTTTAGGCTANTTTGTGAACACAAAAATAACATTCCAGAGCGGAATCTCAGCAAAAGATCTCTTCTTGCTATCATCATCATAATTATTTACTCTACTATTTAACTGAAGTATAAAGTTGTAAATGAAATAATGCAATAAGCTATACCTTGTTCTGACAATGTGAGTAACTGTCCCGTTTTAATTGCATAGAGACTCTCAATGTTGCCAACTACAGAAAATGCCCAACATGAACCACACATACCCTAGAACGAAATAAAACTTATTAATATTAAAATTGTATACATATACAAATTGCCATTATTTTAAAATGCTCATTGTTATTGTTATTTAAATTATAAATATTACATAATAATTCATAAAATAACTGGATTTTTTAAAAGTGTTGACTAACCTGCATAGCGTTTGCATTGAGAGCAATGGATATTGGGCCATTGCCAACTAACCATTTAGCCATATCTGTTTCGTCATGAGAGATATTTACTGAGCTGGAGATATCCACTTTAACCTAAAATGACAAAAAGAATTTATTAATTGTTTTTAGATATATTAAATACTAATTCTCCAGTATGCCTATCCCCATAGCCCCACCAGAGAGTAACTGTCCTCATATCTGGAAAGAGCAAAAATAATATAAAGGTTTTTATTTAGAAATGAAACTAAGAAAGAATTAATGCAAACTAGAGTTGAACCTCAAAATCTTTCCAGCAGTAGAAAGCAAAGTGCTTGTATTAAGTAGGAGACCTAATTTTCATTAAATTCTTAAAATCCTAAAAATTTCTATTTCTAAGTTATTTATAAATACTTCTTCCAGGCAAGACCATGTCGAAAAGTTGATTTTTGCTGAGGCTCTTTCTCCATTAAGCCCTAAAGAAGCCTGATGAGGCTTCATTCATCACATGATGAGCATAACTCGACAAAAAACATATTTTCGACAAGTTTAAGCCAGGAAGAAGTATTAATGAATATTTCTGAATGATATTAATAATATATTGAGCATTGTTTTACATTTTGTTCTGCATTATAATATTTATCTTAGATTGAATTCAATTATGTTGTGGATTATTGTATACATATTTCATTAAGTTAAATTTTAGTTGCTATAAACAATTACTGTGAGGGAATAGAATAAAAAATCTGAAGATTATGCTAAGCTTAGTCATGGTCATTTATGTCCAAAGATTTCCCTCCTATATGTTCAAGTTGTAGTTGAAAAAAGTGTATTTCTGTATATTTTGAGTAACTTTAGGGTGTATGAGCTCATTAAAAAAAAACTGAATATTTCTCATATATTATCTAGCTCCTTAGGCAATAATAAAGAAATAGCATTTCTCAAGGAAAGCGACTTGAAAATTAAATAGTTCTGACCCATTGGTTGCCTGTAGTAGGGAAGGATTTAAGTTCTCCGGGGACTGGTTGCTGGGACAACTCGGAAGGCCATGGGCACTCTTTTATGGCTTCTGGTCCTAAGTCCTCTCCCAGTTCTTGGGGTCTGGTTGGAAGTTTGGAGAGGCAGAAGTTAACCACTTTCCGTCTGTTGGCCAGATCGTGTCTTCCCTTGCCCCTGTGGGTTTCCATTTACTAGGGTTGCTTTTGATATTTTTGCCAAAAGGCATAAAAAGACCCTAGTGGGTCCTTGGCAAATAAAAAAAATAATCATTATGCTCCAACTTAGATGAAGGTATCTGGAGGTAAAGCTATTTTTCTGTTTACAACTAAAAACTTTATAACACATATATTTTTCATAAATTTTGCATCAAACAATATCAAAATGTTATTGAATAATGTTTGTTTGATAAGATTTTGACTTACTTCAGAAGAATTGAATCGGCACTTTCCACCATATCCAGTATAAGGGTAGTCAGTTTCTACTTCTAGACCTCCTAATTCTTCAATGGCATGGTAAGCTGTGTCGAACAACCCTCCATTGCAACCTTCATCATACTTATCACAGTCGACTAGCTCTAAGAAGAATATTAAGTATAAAGTCAGATTGTAATATATACATGTATAGACACACAAACACAGACATGTCACACCCAGAGCACATTCACATAAATTACTAATTTTTCTCATAAAATGTTGATGGATGAATTTTTTTTTGTTTCTTATGCTAAATAAGGGCATTGTTGGGATAATGAAGAACTATTGGAGATGATTATAAGAACATAAGAATAGACAATATAAGAATATAGCAATTTTAATAGAAAAAAATATTAGAGGTAATGAATAATAACATAGCCGAAGGAGAATAAGTAGTGGTTAAACTGAGCAAAAGTTTTTTAGTTTTCATGTTTCAACTTATATAAGTGTGTATTATTATTTCAGGTATTTGAAAGACAAATTTTCATTTGACAATGTTATTACTCAATATCATTTAGCATTTTTTCAATCTTAAAAGTGAGATAAATGTTTTGAAACACAAAAATGTACAAAAGAAGAAATATTTATAAACACACACACATGCATGCACACGCACAAATACACACACACATGGAGAGAAGGAGATTTTTTCATTCACAAATTATATATATATATATATAAAGTGATGATTGGGAAGGATTGAGATTTTTGAGATTTTCAGCCTGATTATGATAGTTTATTTTGTAATAAACTTAACTATCTGATAATAAATCTGCATAAAAGTTACCAAAAATAAGAATATTTATTCATTATTTATTTATGATAATAGTCAATATTTTAAAAAGGAGAAGAAAATAATTAATTTAATTCTACTGGTTTAGTTAGGTGTCGGGCGTTCTCTTAAATTTTAGACTAACAATGAGAAGTTCTGAGACTAACGCTTTTTTTCTGAGTAATTCTTTGATATATTCCAAGTATTTGCTTGTGTTTAATACTAAAGGAAATAAATGAAAAATAATTAAATTTTGCATAAATTATGTTGACCACACCTTAAACGATATTTGGTAAATTCACAACTCTTAATAGTTCANTACACACACATATATATATATATATATATATATATATAATTTAATGCATCTCTGGAATGTTATTTTTGTATTCATTTGTGAACACAAAAATAACATTCCAGAGCGGAATCTCAGCACAAGATCTCTTCTTGCTATCATCATCATAATTATTTACTCTACTATTTAACTGAAGTATAAAGTTGTAAATGAAATAATGCAATAAGCTATACCTTGTTCTGACAATGTGAGTAACTGTCCCGTTTTAATTGCATAGAGACTCTCAATGTTGCCAACTACAGAAAATGCCCAACATGAACCACACATACCCTAGAACGAAATAAAACTTATTAATATTAAAATTGTATACATATACAAATTGCCATTATTTTAAAATGCTCATTGTATCTAATAATAGTGAGCTCCATTCATTAGGAATATAGACATTGAGGTTGATTTTATTGTTGTTCTCTTAACAGATTTTTTATATTTTCTCTAATTCTATTAACTAGATACATACACACAATTTGGATGCACATTGATATATCATAGTGTGACAAATCACACCAAAACTATTATCCATTTATTTTAATTGCAACAATAAAAATAGAAAAGTACAAATAAACAATAGACTAATAATATAAAATATTTTTAACAGAACTATGGCAATATTTACAACTTATTTTAAAAGTATGTAAATAGAAGAACTAAATATTAAAAATTAAAAAAAACTATGAAATACATGGGGTTATAAAAATAGATACAAAAAAAGAAAATGAGTGCAATAGGAGGGAGTGATGTAAGCAAGGATCTAGACCCCCAAATATTTAGCCTGAGGTTTTTTACATTCAGAGAAAGTTTGTAGTTTAATTATTACTATCATTAAAAATCAAAGTTTTAGCTTTATTCTCTCCCTAAATAATTTACTAAAGTCAGCAGCTTATTTTATTATAATAATAACAAATGATCCAAATTATTTTTGTTGGTCAGTAGTTAATTTATAGAATAATAGTTAATTTTCTTAAAAATTACAGATTAGGATTACTATTATGTTTAGTGATAAACTCAGAAATAGATTAAGAAAGTCCTGGAATGTAATTAAGATTATTGTAATTAATAGATTTTTCTGCCGCTGCAATTTTGGAAGGTTCTGGATTTTACTTAAGAGACTTCAATTATTGAGACAAACAATAGTTAATTTACTTATTCTATTACATTTCAGCTAACAATATTCAAACCCAAAACCTGGTATTACTGACATTTATATAGCTCAATAAAAATAAATCTAATAAATCCAAAATAAAAATAAGATTAATTATACCAGTAGTAACTTCATAAATGATTTAAACATTTTACAAAAATTATTAGTAACATGGGTATATATATCAGTCAAAGAACTGTATTCCTAATCTTATTACTTAAGTTCATTTATTTGAACCTTTATAATGGTTAAGAAAAGAGAATGAAGTGGGTATGCTTTTTTTTAGCCCCTCAGATACATTCATAGTAAAATTTATTAATTTTATTTCATAGCTGAATTGAAATTGAACTGAATGAAGACTTCAAAAACTTACTTTATATAGCCTCTGCATGCCAGGCTTAATTTTCTATCGAGGCTATGGTAATAAAATTACCTGATTTTTTACTGAAGTAACCACATTGTAATTTCTCCAATCGTATTCATCAGGTAAGGTAATGTCAGGAATTTTAGCTTCTTTTTGAGGATATTTTAGATCTGAATTTTCTGGTTTCTTTAAACCCAAAAAATTCTTCTTAAATTCAGCACCTATAACAAAATCAAAGTAAATTGTTATTACAATTTAAAAACAATAAAAACACAAAAAAATACTACCTAAAAATCAAAATTTAATTAAGTTGAATTAAAGTAATTTATTAATTTTTATCTCTATCAATTATCTTTAATGAAATTATGAATCAGTACTAATTTATTCTGAACATTAATCAATCTCTTTCAAACTGCAAATTGTTTCCTGTACCAATCGAAATAATATATGTTGTGAATATGCAAGATAGGCAATGTTGGGAATCCAGTGGCAGTTCAATTCAGTGTTTAATAGTCGAAAGAAGATTTTGTGACCTGAGTCTAATTAAGAGTACAACATTGAGATATGATGCAGTAAATTTGATATGGGTCATGAAAATAAGAAATGTAGGAATAGTAATAAATACTATTAGATGAGTAGTATTCTAAAAAAAACAACTGGGTAAAAAAAAAAAAAAAAAAAAACTATTTGTCAACTAAATATTTGAATTATCTAAGTGAAATACAATTAATACTCAAAATATAATCCATACTATCTGCTAGCCAATTGCTCGATCCCACACTGATACCACTCCTTGGGATGGCTGTCAAAGAGCTCTTGGACTACATATTCAACTTCCGCAAAATATCAAAGTTTTTCTTCAGAAGAAAATAGCCCATTTATTTAAACAAGTAGTAATTCGATGATGTGAGGTCTGGACTAAATGGTGGATGAGGCAGGAGTTCAAACCCTTGAAGTTCTTTAAACTTTTCTTTGGTTCACCAGGAAATGTGAGGATGAGCATTATCTTGTTGAAATTAAACTCCTTTTCGGTTGATCAAAGAAGAATAATGATCAGTCAACTTTACGCATTGTCTTTCCAGTTGTTTGCAGTAGGGTTCAGAATTCATATCATATCCCTCAGGAGTAAATTCATGATATACAACACCCTCAAAATTTCAAAAAACACAAAGCATGGATTTTTTTTCTTCAAATTGTTCCTTAGTAGCTACTAGAGAAGCAGTTTGACTTTGATAGATCCATTGCTCATGGGTATTTGGATTTCACCAGTAAACCCATTTTTCATCACAGATGACCATCTTCAGGTATAATCTCATATCACAAGGGTTATTCACTAAATTTTTACAAATTTTGAATCTCTTAGCTGATTGGTGAGGAGTGTGTTCGCGAGGGACCAGCCTATTAAAATTTTCAAATAGAAGAAATAGGAGAGTAGATATCCCCATAGTATCTTTTGATACACCAAACTCCCTGGCAAGTTAGCGAGTATTTGAAATTGGATTTGGCTCTACAGCTTCCTACAGAACCTCATCAATATCCATTAATGGTCGCCCAAAACACATCTTCCTTTTCAACGTCCTATCTCCACAACAAAATTTTTCAATACTTTCCCCTTCATATTTTATATTTTTACGAGTTGCTAGAGCAGCTGTGAATTTTTTTTCCAGTACTGCCTTAAAATTATGAGAATTTAGTAAGACTGTAATGAACCTTCTTTGAAACAAATAACTAAACTGTAGCTTTTATTTTAAGAAGTCAAATGAGATTATACAAGTGTAGAGAATGCTTTAAAGACATTTTTTAAAGTATTGATAACTATTATACAGGATTAAAACATTTCCAGTCCTTGAAATCTTAAATATGATAAAACTGTAATTTTTTTAAACATTATTTTTTACTTTTATTAATTTTTTAAATTTCTGTTAAAAAAAAAAAAAAAAAAACATTAAATAACAATCACAAGAGAAGAAGTGACCATTGTCACCACTCTCAACTTAATTACAAACTATGTCCACAGGAGGTCACAAGGCCATCTTTCTTTGAGTCAATGGTAAGGGTTGTAAGGGTTGGAGTAGGAAGAAAGGGTCTGTGCTAGTGGATTAGCATGGTATAGCATGCTATAGTTGGTGGTGGAAAAAGGTGAAGCAGGAAGAAATGTGGTCTACAACAAAAGGAATATTAAAATCGAGGTGAAGGGAGATATTGGAAAATTAATAGGGAGCATTAGTGATTATTTTGAAGGTTTTGGATTGAAAGGATGTTTGAAGTTGTTGTTTTGGATTAAAAGGATGTTTGAAGTTGTTGTTTTGGATTGGAAGGATGTTTGAAGTTGTTGGTTTGGCTTCTATGGGTGGATGTTGGAAGGATTGACAGCACCCCAGATTAGTACACCGCATGTCCAGATTGGTCGCAGCAAAGTCATGTCTTCATTTCTTTTCATATCTCTGTGTAGGAGTTCTTGCTGCCAATTGAGTTCTTGTCTTTTAATTTTAGTACTTTCCCCCCATGTTAGTCAAGATGGAACCCCAGGTAATGAATGGTATTTGAGAGTAGTAAAGAAACATTTTAAATTTCTCAATTTCAGGAAAAAAATTTTTTTTTTTGCAATTGAGCATTAACTAGAACCATATTTAGCTTCATTGGTTTTTATTCTCCATTTGTCACACTACTTTGAGATGATCTAGTGGGTTTAGAAAAAGTTTTAGGACTAGAGAGGGAAGATAAAACAATTGGAAATTTGAGTTAAAAATACTGATAACAAAAAAAATTCTTACCATGTTTTTATTTAAAAATCTAACTTCAATCTCATAATTTAAAAAAAAAATAAGAATTTTACTATCTAGGTATCTTTGTCTTAGTCAATCATCTTGATTTTTCAAAATGTAAATACATACAAGGCTTACTCAGAAAATAAAAAAAATTACTCAGTATTTCAGATGGTAAGTAACAAACTACTGTCAAGAATTACTTTATTAGTAGGAATGAAAATGCACAATTTGTACCCTAGGATCATAATTACCTGAAGAATCCCTGCAGATGTTTAATATTAATTAAGGCTTTAGAGGTTAAACAATGTAGCATCGCATACATGATCTACTAGCATGTTAATGAAAAAATTAACTAATATATATATANTTAATAATATTGATTATATTGATAATTACATTTATATATTTGTCAAAGGCTTATAAATATTTTATCAAATTTTTTTGTTTGTAATAAACTATAAAAGGGTGTTAAGTTAAAACAAAGTTAAAGAACCAAAAATAAAAACTGAACTATAGATTTGAAAGTTTTAATATAATATAGACACACGCACACAGACACTTTATGTTCATGACAAAGGCATGCTATTTATCAAGTTACCTAAAGATAAATCCTCTGTAGGATTTCAGATCAACATGGTAACATCGGAATAACAGCCCAGCATTTTAATTACTTTTTCAGTAATCTGCCCATAAAATGTGTTTTAATTTTTCACCCCACTCTGAGCAAAAACCCAGGCAGAAAAAAAGAATCTACTGAATTTAACTATCTAGGCAACCGAAGATAAATTATAAATGCCAAATACATATTTTTCCAATGAAGTTTAAATAATTTAAATGTTAATTATAGCAGATAGATTAAATCAAATTTTTTATCAAGAAGCACATTCAAGGTTTATTCCCACTTCTAATGAAAGTGATTTGGCAATTTAAAAAAGTATATGTTAGATTCATTATTTTAATAATTTGAGTAAAATTTGTATCTGTTTGAACATATTTTACATCTGACATAAAAATTCATTACAATTTAGGGTTTATTCTGAATAGTCTATTATGAAGTCATAAGCCATAAATAAGAGTAACTAATATTTTAAGAAAAATGTAAAATAAGTGCTCAAAAGGAGAGTTTTTTTGACCGTAGATATTATTAGATGATTTTAGTTGGGGTTCAGTCAAGGTAGATCCAAAAAACACAAATTTAAAAAATGTATTTTTTAATAAAGGATTATCTGCCAATGTTTCGGCTTATATTGTGAGCCATTTTCAGGGCTATTATGAAGATGAGAGAGGACCTCCTGTCCTTAAGTTCACATTTCTATGACTGATTTCCATGACTGAAGTCATGGAAATGTGAACTTAGGGACAGGACGTCCTCTCTCATCTTCATGATAGCCCTGAAGATGGCTTACAATGTAAGCCGAAACGTTGGCAGATAATCCTTTATTAAAAAATACATTTTTTAAATTTGTGTTTTTTGGATCTACCTTGACTGAACCCCAACTAAAACATCTAAGAGTAAAATAAGTGTGTTTACAATATTTTGGTTTAGTTAAAATTTTGTTTATAAATCTTTATTAATTAACTTCTAATTATAAAATATCTTGTAATTTGATGGGTTAATAATATACAAAAAAAAATAGGCCAAAGAAGTCGTGGATTGGAGTTTGACGACAGGGATATGACATATGCTTTAGGGTGATATGGAAGCTTGCTGTGGAAGAGTGTGAAGAGGGTGGAGATAAGATCTTGGACAAAATATTAAAGTTATAACTATAACTATAAAGTTGTGATGGATCGAGTTGGATACATAAAATGGAATGTTTGCAATTATTCTTAGAACTTTGTGTTGAAAGGATTGTATTCACTGGATGTTGGAAGGTTTACCAGCACCACAGAGTTCTGCATCATATGTACAGATCGGTCGCAATAATGTTGTACAGTGTTAGTTTGTTCTCTGTTCTGAGTTGCGAACGGCTCCTTAAAAATCTGTATATGAGTCGGTAGTGTCTTTTGAGTTCTTGTCACTTAAGTTTAAGTTCGCCTCTTAGTTAAAATTAAATAAAAAAGAAAATATAAGCATTAAAGAAACCAAATTAAACAAGACTATGGTGTTTTAAGAACATTCATTTAAGAAGTAAAGAACATTTAAAATCTATTACAGTGTGTATGTGTTATATATAGCGATGTGTTCTTTGAGGCGTGTATCGATCGTCCTCGTTATTTCGATGGCTTCTCTGATGGTCTGTCGATTGTAGTTGCTTTCCCAGTACAGTATCGACACACGCCTCAAAGAACACATCGCTGACATCAAACACGGACGCACGGAGAGGTCAGCTCTGCAGAACATTTCGCTAACACCAGCCACCACATCAAATTCGAAGACGCTTCAGTACTGGCCCGGGAAAGCAACTACTATCGAGGGACCATCAGAGAAGCCATCGAATAACGAAGAATCCGAAAAATATCAACAGGGAAGACGGATACAGACTCAGCAAGAACTGGAAACCAGCGCTAGTCGACAAGAAGATCCAGCCAATCAGTGACCAGCTACCTGACTACTCCGGAGACCATCCGCCGGAAGACAGCATCAACCAATGGGAAGGCAGGCTTCGCCCAAGAACCGGACCGTGCCGGGTATAAGTACCCCTGGATTTGAAAACAGCTCTCGTTCTCTTTTCAAATAGCACTTCAGAAATATTTTAATGCAATTAGAATGAAGTGTGCAATCAATAATAAGAGGAACATATTAAAAAATAAATATTTAAAATAAAAAACTTTAAATACAATGGGCAAGTATTAGTCTTACTTGACAAATCAGAAAACATTGTCACACCATAGGTTGCTGACCCTTGCTCTGTTTTTTGTAAATATTCAGCTTTCTTTAAATTAGCTCTAAAAATTTTAAAACGCTTATTAAGATCCTTTACAGTTTGGTAAGAACGCTGATATTGCTTGGTAAATCCTACGAATTTCTTAAAATTAGCATCATCTTCTTCAACTCCCAATAACTCCGCAACCTGAAGTAGAAAATTATTTGCTATAATTATAGTTTCTAAAATCATATTTCTCAATAGCAAAATATCATACTAACTGCAAAAATAATACATAAAACACTATATGAATTATATTGTCAAAAAATATAAATATAAATAATTAGATATTCAAGGGAGTTCTACTACTTGTCCAAGCAAATTTCAGGATAAGGATTCTTGATGATAGGATGTTTTTATTTAAAAGTAATTTTAGGCCATCCTGAGACAACTACCCATTTAATGAATCAAAGTTTATTTTATGGATCAAGAGTATTTCATTACGAGGAAGAATTAGGCATAAATATTATTACTTGGTCTTCAGTAATAATTATCTTTTATAACTAAATTATAGCTAAAAAGTTAGACACATAGACTATAATTGATGGGTGAGCACAGGGTGAATCACTGATAGAATCTAACTTCGGAGGTCATGATGAGTGCTCCAGCCACGGCAGCTTGCACTCTAGTGCTGCCAAGCTAGGAGTACTCATTATAAGATGACTAAGCTCCGAAGATTGAATCATTGATTCTGAATGCTCTCAGTAATTAGAGAAAAATATATACATATTGCTAAGTATTGAATATTATTTGATAATTATAATTGTCATAAACTTTGCTACAAGGTTAAATAAAGGAATAACTTAATAACTTTTCATGTAATTAAATAAAAAAAAGAATACTTTCAAAGAAGAATTAGTTTTTACTATAAATTGATATACTCAAACTTGGTCTATAATTTCATCTCTAAACATCAGAGGACTAAGAAAAGATTGCTTAAATTGAACTTTAAGAGCAGCCACAGTCTCATTAGTTGGAAAGTAATTTAACTTTACTTATTAATTCAACTGAATAAGTAATTTAAGCTTGGCAACATGAAGACATCTCCATTGGCAATTTATACTTCATATTTTTACATTGATCGTATGTATTTGATTAGTTAAAACTCTTTATTGACGGACAGGTCAATAAGACATGTATGAATCAAGTAGCTTAATAAAGACAACCACACTGACTAGAAAACAGTGATCCTTTGATAGTGTGGCTATATTTAGGTTTACTTATAAAAACTTAAATGATTGTCATGATTTCTTATACTTTACAAATAATTTTTGTACAAATCATTATAAATAGAAAAATTATTACAGGTTGAATAGCACTGCATTCATTGGTTATAACTTCCTTAGAGTTAAGCCAAGGCTTTTCCCAGATACTCATTCGGCAAACAAGTCTTCTCTGAAACAATAAACATTTTCTTTAGTGCTAAACCAAGTAAGTGCCAGCTTTATTAAAAAAAAAAAAATTCTGTCATACTAGAGAAGCATAAACTAAGCAGATTTCCAACGCTGCATAAAATTGATTAAAGAGCGCACTCAAAATTATTTGCACATCCTTAAATATTTATTTAATTTTTTTTCATGTTAAGTTTAACACTAGAAAATAAAACTTTTCACCAACCATAATATATAAACACTACAGAAATGGTTTATAAATGATAAGTTTAATTTTTTGTCATAACACTAATAATAATGAAGATATTGATAATTTATTAATCCAGTCATCTTCTAATTTCTCCCTTATTCTCATCTGATTTCAGCCAAAATTTAATTTAACACCCAACTCTCAAATTAAAATTCTTAAAGATTTTTCTTTATATGGTTTTTTTTTTTTTTTTTTTTAATATTACAGAATGAATATCAGAAAATTGTATTTAAAACATTTTTTTTCATTATATCTATCAGCACTATAAATATCATAAATGTTAAATATTAACGCTTTGTAAATCATAATTACCATATCTTGTGACTTCATCCTACTTGAAATCTAGGTGTTCAATGTATTGCTACTTCAGAACATCAGGCAATTTAGTCAAAGGTGACCTTAAAATTATTGAGGTGACCATCTCAATCCTGCGGCTTGATAGTACTTGTGATTCAACAGGGAAAGCAATCGTAAGTAATTTTTTTATGTGGTCTTACTCTTCCCCACTTACATTTCTCTTTTATGATTTATTTTTTATCTTCATGTCTCATTTTCTTAAATTAAGTTTTTTTTCTGGCAGAAGAAGGAATATAGAAATATTCTTTCTTATTTTACCTTTGCTGTCTACAGCTACCTAAATTAGTTGAGAGAATTTCTTCTTCTTTTTTTTTCTTTTCCTCCACTCGATTTTTCTTTCCTAAGAAGGTTCTTTGCAAGAAAATTTTTCTGTCTATTCAAGAATTGGTAATAACTATAGACTCATCTTTGGTATCTATGTGAATATAGTAAGTAGGGCTCATTAGTCTTTTGTTAATTTGGGGGTGGGGAGGAATATTCAACGTAACTTATTATTTTATCATATAACTTCCTCACTATTCTAGTATTGTGGGTGACAGATTCCAGCATATATATTCATATAGATTTTCAGGTTATTAACTGTAGCAACCACAGTTACTGAACCCTATATAAATATATAGTTTATTAAGAAAGCATCACTCTTACAGTTAATTGCGGCAGGTAATTTTTCCTCAGAAATAAAAGCCTGTCCAGAACCATGAGTGTTTAGAATAGGGTGAGCATAGGAGATTTAAAAAAAATGCATTTTCAACCATTTTAGAAATCTGATCATATTTGAATGAGGATTAGATCATATTCACACATTTAAATAACAATAATTTTAGACTCTATAATTTTGATTCCAGCCAATTATCAGTAAATAAGGCTGCGCTTCAACCTTTTTCACTAATTAAAACTCCTCATTCCAAAATTTTTTCTCAGGCCAGATACCCATAAGCAGTTTATCCTTTGATTGGATGGATTAATGTTCCTCATTTTAGACTGTTAGAAAAAATTTATGAGTTAAGCAAACTCAAACTTGGTCAGCCATCAGTATGGTGTGATCTGAACACTACAGTATTTCTTTTCTAATACAGGAGNGATCAAATGATTGATTACTGTGGTAAAATCAGGTTGTTTATCCGACAGGATACCACATTCTTCGGAAAATAACTCGTTGAAGCAGAGTTCTAAGGAAAAAATTTCAGACTCCATATGTACTGATCGGAGTTTTCGTTAAGACTGGACGGTTTCCATTAAATAAATTTATCTTACATACACGTGAGGAATTTGCATCAATACATGAGTGTGCGTACGCAACAAACAGTACTTGTTGTTTTAAAGAAAAATAATTACCATAGGACACGGTCCACGACTAGACACGAACCCGCGTTTTCTGGTCACCAGCCAGACGTCCTGACCTCTGCTCTATGTGGGCCCTTATCCTTCTGTGTCGGAAACTTCTCCCTAAGGATATCCTAGTCTATTATTACGAATTTCTATAGCGAATTAGATTGCCACACCCGACGAGAGGCAGTCTGAAAGCAGTCACTGTTTGGAGACACATACTGGTTATAATATAATTGCGATCCTTGTAATATAATATTTACAGTTATTTATTAAGTTTTAATGTATTCACACACATTTAAAGTAGAAAAACCACTGAACTGAGTAATAAATAATTGAATTATAATTTTTGTTTCTTCTTTATAAGTGTATGAATAACTTTTCCTGGCATATTGGATGACAGTAGTCTTTATATTCAAGCAACCAAAATTATTGTCTTATTGAGTATAATTAAACAAAGTTCCAAAGGCTCACCTGTTCTTGCAGGTTACATTGCTTATTATAATTGTCTTCTTCTCTCAGACAATTAGTTTCAGCAATTTCAACAACAAGTCTCACAACTCTGCCAGAAAGTATCTTAAAAATATAAAATTATATAGTGGTCTCATAAAATAAATTCAATATAACAATAATATTTCAGCTATTGCTTTTGAAAATAAAACAAAATGGGAAAAAATAGAACTGTTCAAAAGAAACCAATCCAATGGGATAATATACCACAATAAAAAATAAATAAAAAATATTTATAAAATTAAAATTAAATTAAAGTAAATAATGAGAATCATCTAAATAGCTAGACAATGTCAGCTCCTTCGAGCATAAGACGATGTATTTGTCTTTCTGGGAGGTTAGACTCTCGACACTAGTGCTGGGAATTTAATAAGTTATCTAGCTATCCCAGTGGTGTAAGTGGATAACGAGCTTGCTCATAAAGCAGGAGATTCAGGTTCGAGCCCTGGCTGGAACAGTTAGATTTTTTTTTTTATTCACTAGCATTTAATTGCTTAAAATTTATGTGGAATAATATACCACAATAAAAAAAAATTATAAAATTAGGTAAACAACGAGAGTCGTTTAAATAGTTTGACAATGTCAGCTCTTTCGAGCATAAAACGATGTATTCCTCTTTCTCGGAGGTTAGACTCTCGACACTAGTGCGGGGAATTTAATAAGTTATCTGGCTCTCCCGGTAACGTA
>KZ807470.1:19678-33078 GCA_000696205.2 Oncopeltus fasciatus | reverse complement strand
ATTATTTTTTAAATATTAATAAATTAATTTATAAATAAACTTGCAGGCGGAAGATCTGAGTCAGGTTTATCAATTTTGTTCAGGTGTATTATTATTGGCTCTAAACTGATAAAAGTTGGAGAAGATTGTGAATCCTTCCAAACTTTTCTAGTTGCTGAAGCCAAATTCAAGCAGAAATACCTCTACCAGTGGGCACCGCATTTGCCATTCTTACTGCAGTCCGACCAAGATGTCTGCTAGAACACAGGGACCATACCATCTTCAGGTTCCTCACTCCTCGCCACTCGTTTAATAAATAAGTGGAAATAGCTTTAAAGTGTCTATTTCAAGCTCACTTTCCATAAAATTCATAATAAGAAAGTAAAACGTTTTTGTGAAAAATAACAATTTTATATGAAATCACATGTAAAGTATTGTCGAGTGAAATAAGTAAACTAAAAAAAAAAATGAGAGAAAGAGAATTTCATGTTCCTTCCCAGACATTTGGAATTCCGTAAATTTTGTTTATTATTCTTTTAGGATTTCATTGCGTATGTTACCTATAAAAAATTAAATTAAAATTAAATTGGTTTACTGAGAATACATCAAATTCATCAAGTAATTTTTTTTTCCTTGCTACTTAAGTTAATTAATTCATTCATTGTTAAAAGTGAATAAACAACAAACTAATATTTAACTGACAATATCCATTTCCCTTAACCCAACTTAAATTAAACATGGCTCATTTTGTCCTTCAGTTTAAGGATCTTATGTGGAAGAACGGATGAGATATATCTTAAATAATCAAACTTTCAAAGTATCTATAAAATCTTGTTTTTAAGAGTAACATTTTTGGAGAAGTTTAGACCTTGACCATTTGGAGTATGATGACGGAAAATCATCTGAGTTTGGTATCAGAAATAAGTAATGGTACATGTATATCTCGCGTTTATTGTTCATGTGTAGTTGTGGGCAGACACAAGAGATAATAGGCAGATTAATTGCAGTTGTGGCTCAAGATCTGTGGTTCAGGATTGGTCCAGGGCTGTTCCAGGACCTCACTGTGACAGTTGAATCTCCTCTTAGTTCTCTGTCCTTCGGCCGTGTAGTCGAAAGTGTATCGAATACCTGCTACCACCTGAAAATATCATAGAAATAAGTACTCCCTACATAAACTTATGGCATATTTTTATCTTTATTATAACAAGCAGGGACATTGTTATTTCAATAGTTAATAATTACAAATCACAAATAATCATTCTAACTTAAAAGTTTTTTTAAACTTTTATTTCTTTATTACATTTCTGGTAATGTAAAGACGATTTTTAATTGTATTACAATGAAGAATTTAAAATAACAAAATGACAATCGCCAAAGGAGAGAAGGTGATCACTAACTTCACTCTCAAATTTATTAGAATTAATTCATTCATTTAATTAATCCACTAAACTTTTTCTAGTTCTTCCTTTATGTCTTATTTACACCAAGAATCTAATTCATCACATATTTATCAGCAGAAATAAGATTGTTACCTGTACTCTGCACTGGTATCCAACCAGAGTCCTTCAATATATCAATAGCACAACTATTAACGGACCACTTACCACGTGGACATTCAAACGGACTCCATGTTTTTCGGTTTAAGTAATATTAATTTTTTTTTTTTTTTTGTGTCACATGATAGGTTCTTATGTGGATTTTACTTTGTGAACTCATTAAGATAAAAGCAATTAGCGAATTTCATGGTGAAATTTTTCCAGATTTTAGAATTTTAAATTTTTATTTGTTTCGTTTATAGGGTTACATATGAAACTTTGTTGCTGAACTAATACATTTTTGGTATTTTAAACCACAAAAGTTTCGTATAAAATTTCTTTTCATATAGAATATTTTATTTTATTAACGAAACAAATAAAAATTTAAAATACAAAAATCTCAAAAAATTTCTCCAGGGAATACGCAATTTGTTTCTCAGTCGAATGTGGCTGGATGCTAAGAGGAAGAGAATGTAAGGGAGGATATCAATGGCTTCCAAGGATAGTCGTGATCCCGGAGGAGCCATTCTAACCAAGGTTTATTTTCTCCTTTAGTGTCCGACCCGTAATCCACAATCCTAACCTATATCTCAACTTTCATTAGAATCAGCTCAGTATATTATTTAATAATTTTACTAAAGAAGGCTAACTATGAATGAATGTTTTTTGTATAATTATTCACATTATCGAAAATTTATGTTAAAATAGATTGTAAAATATATAAGAAATAAAACTATTGAAGAATAATTTGCAGCATTTTAAAACGAGTTTATTAGTAATGTTTTTTTTTGTTTTTTTATAAAAAAAATTTTTATGCATTAATTATTATTAAAACTTTATTATTAATTACTTCTACATGTTTTGTATCTTAGTAATGTNTATATATATATATATATATATATATATATATATATATATATATATATATATATACATATATACTTCGCTTGATGGAGAAGCTGTCCAAAGGCAGACCTCCTAAATCTCTATTTACAATACACAGGTTTTTTTTCTCTTCATATTATTTTTATTATGAAGTGTTGGCAATGAGAAGGTTACGGGGCCATTTCCTATTCAGGCGACGTGGTGGATTATTAGGATGGGTAATACTGGATAGAGTTTGGGCTAAAGGATTGGGATGCATGGAAAGGTCAGAGTGGAATTTATTAAAACGGGTTGTAATTTATGTCTTTAACGTAATAGGGTGCATCAACTATGATTCTTAGGATTTTGGATTGGAAGAACTGTATTCTTTGGATGTTGGATGGTTTAGCAGTTCCCCACAGTTCGACTCCATACGTCCAGATAGGTCTCAGTAACGTCATATAAGGGGTGAGTTTGTTAGTCACAGTTAAAGTTGACTTGTGGCTTAGTAGCTTGTAAAGTTGTCCAATATGCATTAATTAAATAAAATTAATGACGTTTGATCCCTATTCACTATATTTTTTGAACTTATAAATTAAACCTGCAGCATGATTTGGAGTACAAATATTGCAATATTATTATCAAGTGCAATGTTTTATAATCTATAAAGTAAACGGTCAAATTGAAAAGTATAGATATATCCAACATTGTCGAAAGTTAATATTTAAATATACATACATGCATACTAAGCTCTACAAATGTATCATAATTAACCGCTACCTGTGAAGTGGCTCTGTTAACAGCAATAACAGTGATAGGTTCATCATTTGATTTGGCGTTTTGTGCAGCCACTGCCTTGTTCAGAACTTCACGGTTACTGGCATCATTGTGATCAATAGTCTCAACGCAGCCGGTGCATACCTGAAAAATAGAGTTCGCTCTGCATGATAATTCCAAAAAATTGTAAATGTTATGTACTCTTCCACTAAAAATAATAATCTAAGTCAAATACAATAATTGACCTGATTTAAGAGTCAAAGCCAGTCAGTCACGCTGCGTATGCTAAGCGAATTTCTTAGCGAATCGTAGTAGAATAATTCAAAAGGAGAGTTTTTTTTTGACCTTAGATATTATTCTTAGATTATTTTAGTTGGGGTTCGGTCAAGGTAGATCCAAAAAACACAAATTAAAAAAATGTATTTTTTTAAAAAGGATTATCTGCCAACGTTTCGCATCAGGCCGTTTCGGCTTACATTGTAAGCTATCATGAAGATGGCTTACAATGTAAGCCGAAACGGTGGCAGAAAATCCTTTATTAAAAAATAAAGTTTTTAAATTTGTTTTTTGGATCTACCTTGACCGAACCTCAACTAAAATCATCTAGTTGAATAGTATTTGTATTTGAAATTTCTATCTTGTGTAATGTCCTACACTTAAATATTAAATCTTTATCAATAAGCAAATCAGTGTTAATTGTTATAAGCTAAATATTTCAGATAATCCAGACGTAAATTTGACCGATTTCACACAATTCCTTTTAAAAACAATGTGCCAAACTTGATTAGGAAAGCCAAAACTATATGCCGTTGTGTAACTTCTAAATGTTTTCCTTCATCAATGAAAAAAACCTGAGTTGATTTTTATTTTCCAAAAATATTGATCAAAAGATACTACTATCTTCTAATTAATATTTTTAAGTGCTATTATGAATATTGGTTTCTCTCTAAACCCCTATTTCTCCCCATTGAAGTTCAACAAAAGATGAATTATTATAAGGCCTTGCAATGAAAGCTAGAATAGCGGATGAGATAGACAAAGATATAAAGCAATGAAAACTTAAAATTACATTCTTAAACGTCTTCTTTAACATGTATTTGTTTTTTTGTGTATGTAACATAAATATTGATTAATTACTTTCAGCCATTAACGAATACATCTAACCTTTGAAAAAAGAATCTTAAACACCTTACTTGGTTCTATTAATTACTTTTTATTTAACTAAATAACAATTCATCTTCAATTCTATATAGAGGTTGCTATAAATTCGCATATATCTAAGAGGATAGTTGGGATGACAGTGAAGAAGGTGATGTCTGAGAGCCAGGGGACCGGAGATGGCCGACCTGCCTCGGCGTGGGCCCGAACTACGCCAGCCACAAAGAGAACAAATACTGAGCTCGCAAGGTCAAGCAAGGGCCGGGTGAAGGGTACCTCTGACGTCATAGCGCCTCTACTTCACACACCATTAGCTTACCCGCCATTCGAGTTTTATTTCCAGCAGGTTTCGAGATTCATCTTAATGAAAATTTGTTAACGCTCCAAATTATTTTACCTCGAAAATCAAAATATAGTCACTTTAGTCTACAATTACATTTTAAATATATTTCTATAGTTATTGACTACCAAGATTTTTAACATTTTCGAGAATTTACTGAAATAAAAAAATAATAAAAATAGATTTCATATTAATACTATAGCAGAGAATTGTCAATGTTTTTAAATTTCATCAAGTATGTAGTATTTAAGGAATAGCACACTGATGTTCGTCACTGAAGTTAATCACAGAGAAGAGGTAAGGTTACTAAGCTTAGGTTACTAGTGATGTGGAAGGAGACACTTGCTGTCAATATGTCATTTAGTGTATTGCAATGATCATTAATGCTGTTTATTCTGAGCATTTCCTTCTTCATATTTAATAACTTGTTTTGTTTTATTTAATTTGATTTATTAATATTCATTGTGTTGGTGTATGTGGGTAAATTATTGGATATAATAGGTTAGAGAGCAAATACATTTTTGAAGAACATAATTATTAAAAAATATTGTGAAACAATACTTTTTAATTTCACTTTTTAATTAGTTATATTATAGAATAAAACTCTTCTTTTTCTCTACACATGGACTTTTTTTTTGCAAAAAGTCCATATGTAGAGAAGATATTGAAGAATGTGAGTAGGGATTGTGAGCGCTTCTCCCCATACTTTATCCCGGCAAGAATTTGTTTATCATTTGCCTCCTCAACATAGTCCTTTACCTACGTCCACCTTTTTGACGAAATATGGGAAATTGGCTAAGTTTTTGCTGTTTCTGGATGAGGATTTTTAAAATTAAAAATCTAATTCTAGAATTTAAAAAAAAATTTGTACCGTGATGTTAAACTTTCAACTAAATTCAGACATTTATTTCATAAAGAGTTATAACTGGAAAATATATTTGTTTTCATACAAGAGGCAAATAAAATAATTATACAAAAACATACATTTCCTATTAAATAAGCATTGAATATGAAAAATTATTTTGGTTTTATAGGTTTTATTTATTTTATTATTTTGGTTAAAACACAGTGATTCTTTCTTTCGAAATAACATAACAACTTTTGTTTTATTTATCAGAGAAAACGTTTTACCCCCCATGTAACCACTTATACGTCATAAAGGAAAGTGATAACTAAACGTAGTCACTCTATTCTAAATACCAATGGTTTCTATTATCTATATCTAATTATTATCAAATTTGATGCCTGCCCTTGGCGGGAATCAAACCCGCAGTGCCAAGCTACCTCCCAAGGCTACCTGACCTAAAGTTCAGAGATTGCATACCATAACATACTTTATTTTGCGTACTAAGGCAAAATAAATTTGTATTTGGTGATACATTGATTCCCACTTTTCTAATAATTCTCTTCTAATTACGAATCATAAATACATAAATTTAATAAGCTGACAATAAATTACAGCTTGGAATAATACGAAAAGGATACAAGTAAAGAGTAAGAGTTGAGAAGAAAAAAGAAGAATAAAGTTATTTGTCAATAACCAAATGTATTACTTAAGAATAGTATTTTTATTTAAAAACCCTTGAGGCCGGGCTGCATAAACGCTCTGCGTTTTCTATAAACAATAAAATAATTTCAATTTTATTGATTTTTTATAAAAATAACTATTAATTTGTAATTTGGCATTACTTATTTCCTTCATCTATTACTTTTAATATTTCAAATAGATATTTTACCTCTTAGAACTCTGTTGAAAATGTTAATTGCAAACATTTACTGGCAGATGTATTAGCTAATCAAAATTAACAATTTTCAATTAATCTGTCAAAAACTTATAAAATAAATCAAAATCCCCCTCACCAAATAATTGAATGCATAAATTACTTAATTTAAGCAAAGTCCTCAGTAGTTGAGGCGCTAAAAAAACGATACTTCAAGGAATTAAAATTTTCTGAGATGTTCATAAATTCATTTGCTAACTTTTTGAACTCCTAAGCTGATTTTCAGATCAATAAATCCTCACTCATCTTATCTCTTCTTCAAAATTGCTTATGAACAAGTCAATTAATACCTCAGGTTTCGCAGCTGCAACAGCGATGAGAAGGACGAGGACTGAGAGTACAGGAGTGGCCGCCATCATCACCAGGACGAAGACTGACAGTGTTCTGCAGGATGTCTCGATATATAGGAGGCACCCCCCCTCCCCTCCCCCACCAGCATATGTTCTATATGCTAGGTGTATAGGTCATATCGCTGTCAACACTCTGACTTATCTCCAAGTCGGTACTTAGCAGAACACAGCAATCTGTAAGTTCATCAAATATCTAAGAGAATGCATATTTTAAAGAAAACATAAACATTTCAAAATGATTGCACATTAAAAAATTTCGAATTACAACTTTATATGCTACTATAAATAAATTATAGAATGGAACTCTTGCGACCAGAAAATTAACATACAATACATAATACTAATAGTGTGGAATTATTCATATTCAATCCTGAGTAGCGAAGATAAATATATTTAGTAGATCTAATATTTAATATTTAGCACGGTTCTCAAGGGTAAATTTGTATATATATATCAAGAATTTGTGAAAGGAGAGTAACTCTAATTCAAGTTTGCTTTTTTAAAATGACAAGATATTTAATATTAAAAAAAACTCCTTCGTCTCCAATAAATTGCAAGATTATCTTTAGCAAAGAGTTGGATCTGTGTGTATTCGAATAACTCAAAGAACGATTCTAGTAACTCGAAGAACGATTCTAATAACTCGAACACGATTTAAATTTCTCTATAAAATGAAGGAGCTAGCTATTTTCTTGGGAATAATTATACGTAATATCCAAGTTAATGGAATACCTCAGATCTAGCTGCCATGTTCTTACTTAAACGTTTATCTGATGCCTGGAATAGAAATTCCTCTCGTCTTCATTTCTCCTTATGCTTCAGACACATCTTAGTCTATTTTCCAACCTCACCTCCTCGCAATCCTCTTCCACTATCTCTCAGCTGGAATTCATCTGTACTCTTGATCCCTTCGTCATGGGGGATGCAATTCCTTTGCTAAGTATTTAGATTCTTATAAATTGCCTTGATGACACCGATAGTATATGGAGAATGATCACTTTCATAGTCATTTACGAAGAAGGTTAGTATCTGTTGTCCTCGACAATGGATTGCTACGTCGTTAGCCGCCTTGACAGATCTTCGCAGCTCGTCAAAACAAACGATCCAACCCATCTTTCTCTTACTATTTTCATCTTCGGAGCTTCATTGACTTTTTAAGCCTGCACTATATTACATATGACCAGTGAGAACAGAAATGATCTCCTTATCCTCGAGAGGAAGACCTTCCGGAGGATCATTGGGCCAGTAAGAGATGGGGAGGCTGGAGGAGAAGAAAGAACAGGGAGCTCTTTGTGCTCCTCGATGACACAGATATGGGACGCCTTGGATGGGCAGGCCTTATTGCTCGGGTGAGTGATGAAGGATCCTGGAAGAAGAAGTTCATCGCCCTAGAAGAGTTGGACTGCCCAAATTTCGCTGGATGCCTTGTGTGATCTTTTCTTATATTCCCCTCAAAATAATATTCAGCGTAATTGCATCAAATGTGACTTCATTGAAAAGCTATGAGTTAAATATATGATTTGATATTCATAAGCCCTAAGATAGTCCACAGCTCACGACGGTAATGCAGAACTAGACGTGCTATCACCCTCCATAAATGCTGTTTCGGTCTCCTTTCACTCGGAATTGGAGCTGTCTTACTGTGAAATGAATCCCCCTAAAATTACTCAGGAAATTTTCTGTTCAGAGTCGATCATCAAAAAGCCAGCGTAAAACATAATCTTTCATCTTTTTATAACAATAAAAAACCTCGCCAGTTACCATATAGTATTGGAAGAGTGATTCCCCAGCCATGCCTTCTTGCAAGTCGCTCCACTAGTGGGATTGTGTTGAGTACAGTTTTAAAAGGGTGTCCCAAGATGTCTATCTCATCCGAGTACTTTGGAACCACACAGATTGAGGGTTGAAGCCGAGCGTCTTCCGATTTGTATTTTGATCAGCTGGACACCTTTAGCTGTACACTCCGACCTTTAGAAGCTGGACTTCACGGAAGCTCTCGAACAATAGAGGGGGAAATATTCTCCAGTGCAATTATAAGATATATTCTTTCTGGATAAGAAAGATTTTACTTTCCTCGCCTCTATTCTCTCCGATCCGGAACATTCAGGATCGTATCTTCTTTGTTCTCTCCCTCTTTAAGGTATCGTCCCGAGGGTGAAGTAGTGGAATTGCTAATCTCAAAGGCCGACTTCTTTCTCTTGAAGAAAACGTTAGAATTGCTTATGAAAGTGCATGGAGTTAAAGATGAGCTTGTTACCTGCAAAGATGGTGAACGTAGGTTGATTACTCATTTTGTACTTAGAGGTCAGGTTACTTCGACCATCGAGCAAAGAACATTTAACCCGTCCAAACTAGAAGGAATCAGTTTTTGCAACTTCTACGTGTGAGTAGGAGCTATGATTCTGTTTCTAGTCCATCTGCTCTGAGAGTCTTGTTTGATTTCAGAATGTTGCTGGCTGAGAGCTATTTTATCATGACATTTACCCAAGGTTATTTTGCTTTGCGACAGAAATAAGATCTGCAACAGATATCCATCTGTCTCAAGACACACCTGCGATATCCTCATTTCCTGAGTGCAGTAATTTTCTAAGCAATAGTTGATTGCCGAAGGAGAAACCTAAGGAAAGGGGCAACTAAAAACAAAGTTCCATACTTTAACCTGGCAGTACTATAAAAAGGAAAATTGCTCATACTACTTTCTGTATCATGAGTTTAAAATTCATGTATGATATTTAAATTGTTCTAAAAGGATTTTGATCAATTAATTGACAATTAACGATAACAATAAATATCGTTTACACACACACACACACACACACACACACACACACACACACACACACANTTGAAATGGTGCTGTTTCTCTTCTCCTCTTGAGCACAATAACTCTGTAGGTATCATTGTAATAGGATTTAAATATATAGTGGCGTCCTGCTCACTTTACCCAGTGCTTGAAGAAATTCCCTAAATTTAATGAAGGAACATTCTTCAGCAATTAATGATTGCATTTGCGAGAATAATATTTTTATTGATTATATTTTTATCAAAGCCTAGGCCCAAATGTTTAAGAACACTTAATTCAAAGGGGTACCTTTAAAGGGTTGGGTAGTTTTCATAAATCACTTGATAAAATATCAATAAAACATTTGTCCCGGTGGTGCAATGGATAGCATACCGGCTCGGCAAGCAGGAGATCCAGGTTCGAGTCCTGGCCGGGACAAAAAAATTGTTTTTATTCTATTCCTCTCATTAATTGTTTTAAACTTTATATATTCCTTTATTTTATTTTTTCATTTTCTTATTTTTTAAAGATAATCAAAACAATTAAAATAGATAAACACTATTTTTTATGTAATAAGAAAATATAGGAGATAATAATATTTTTATTTGAAAAAATGAAAGCAAGCAGTCCTCGACATATATCAATTAAAATAAACCCTTGATTTAAATATTCACAAACACAAACACACTTATGATATTGCAAGAGTAACTTATGGTTCCTTATTTGAACTTATATTACTAAGTTTCTGTATGTGTTTATATAGCTCTAAGAGCATAAGAGAGAGGGGTCAAACTTACAAGGCAAGTGTAGGCTTTTCCTGTGACGCCATTGTCAATAGACGAAACGAACAGCGCTGATGGACCACTGTTTCCTGTTTGTCTTACCAATGCCATCACAATTAACGTGGCCAAGGACAGCCAATCAGTAATGCCCATTCAATTCCTCATTTAGACTTTTCTCCAGGGGCGAGAACGTTGTCTGTGCAAGTCTTCTCGGACAGGGAAACTAGTTTTCATCTGAGTCCTATGCATGCTAAAATGAAACAGGCTTTTAAAAATTTTTAATCATTATAATAAATATGTTTATACAATTTAATATATACTTTGTAAAATATATATCATGTTAATTTTTCGATTAAGCATCAGTAATGTTTTACGAACTGCTAGGCGAACATCTGCTAAGATTCATCTCATAAATGATTTATTGAACTTTTTTTTATCATATATAAAAATAACTTTTCTTCTTTAAATAAAGATGGAAAAAATAAATGTTGTTATTTATATCTTAAAAAGTAAATGAAGGTGATGCACATGCTGAGCGCCCTTCAACTCCAATGTCTCATGTCTCTCAATATCATGTTCATACCATGTTCTTTCTATATATCTATTCTACAGCGATTTCACTTAGGCAAATCAAGCTATTCACTTTGAAACGTTGACAAGACTTTTGACAAATTTTACTGATCCTACATTAGCGATGCTAAAAATATGGTCTGCTATGAGTTATTTGTGAATATATATATATATATACAATTTAAAGTAAACTAAATTCGGTATATGAGCTTTTTTGGGGAAGGATAAAGGAAGGGTTTCAGTAATAATGGATTCAGTAATCTATGATATGAATAATGATTGATATCGGTTTATATCTTCGTTATTTTTCGGATTACGAAAAAATGTACAGTAAAATGTACAAAAAAAAAATCAAATATTAAAAAATATTTTATTGTAACTTCTAACTGTATGGATGATAATAGGTGTAGAATATAATTTTAATAAGGGTTTATGCTCTTTGTTGTTCCTCTTGTGCCTTTGAAGGATGGAGTCTCTCAGCCAGGATTGCAACGGAGACTATTCCTGTGTTCAGGTATCCTCCCCTGCGAGTGATCGGCCTAGTAGGAGATAACCTGCTGATAGAGGGGCGATAACCTGATAATAGGGGTGAATTATTTGATAGAAGATTAAAAATAGATTCAGCTATGTGTGTGACTGTATACTTTATTTCTCTTAAAGTGTTATGAATATAATCATATAGAGATAGAATGTAAGTTTGAACTTACCTGCCCATTTTGTTCAAAATCACATAAAGGCCAGTACTGTAAAGTGAAGGACAATTCACATAGAAATAAATACAATAACAACACTGGCTACAATAAATATAATAAAACCACTAGACATAAATCATTGTATATTTTCACAAAAATGTCCGTATAGATATTTGTGATTTAACGAATGAAACTAATCATAGATTATGGATATTAAACAGTATACTATACATCTCAAAAAAGATTTCTAAAGAGTTCAAATGGAGAGTTTTTTGACCGTAGGTATTATTAAATGATTTTTGTTGGGGTTCGGTCAAGGTACACATTTTTTTAAATTTGTATTTTTTTGGATCTACCTTGACCGAACCCCAACTATAATCATCTAATAATTTCTAAAGAGAGTTCAGACTAATTTACAATTAGAGCAAGAATCAACTTAGGAGTCCTACAACAACATTGATAATAATCTTATCGGGTTAAAGGATTCATACTTCGGGCCGAGATCGGAAGCGATCGACAATAATCGTGAAAAATTAAGAGATGTACGTTCTGAAAATTACTCAAATTTCTAACGAGGTATATTTAATCCTAAATATTTTGCGAGGGATTTCAATGTTTGTCTCAGTTATATAAAGAAAGCTCTTTCCCAGGACTTTTCAGACTTCCCTTGTTGACTGTGGAGTGAATCCTATCACATACGGACAGGAACTAAGTGTGCATGTGAATTTTTGCAGATTTCTGGTTCGCAACTGAAGAGTTCTCAGAACAAATGGGCTAATGTGTGCTTTCTCAGAACATTAATCAGTCTTGTAAGAGTTTCCGTTTGATATTTAATTTTGTTTCTACAGTACATATATATAGCGTCAGGGATTTAAAGTACTGTATCTCTGTCTTTCTTTTGTTCGTTAAAGTACTTTTCTCTGGTATTCATGTTTTGTAGTCTTAGTGGTTTAAATTATTTATTTCTGTGTTAGTCGCGTTTTGTGGATTTGTGTAGTTGGTTAAGTGTTCTACGGAAGAACATTTAGTGTTTTGTAGACGTTTGTTTTGTTTCTTGTCAGACACAGTACTTCAAAGCTTGCAATTTTTATTATTGGATCGTTTGTTACTAGGTTTTTAAATTTCCGATAAGGCAGTATGTCTGTTTTTGCTTTTAATTTTAACAATTTGTTCGCGCCTTGGATGAAACGTAAATTTCTATTTCCTCGACAGTGTCATAATATTCCAAGTTTATTTCTGTTTATAGGGTAATCAGTTTGTCTTTTATTAAGCCTATTTTGCTTTTTAGAAATTTAAAAATGTCAAATTGTTCATGGAATTGGAATACATGAAGTGGAAGTTTTAGTCCGGGTTTAAAAAAAAAAAATTTTGGGTACAGTATTACAACGCACTGTGTTTCACTAGAAACACCATGGGCTATTTTGACTTCAAAGGGGCATCTTCTCATCTTTTTATAGTACAATTGCTTTGCTATGTCTGGGTTCAAGAATGAATTTTTACTTCCAGTCTTTGAAAAGATTTTGATATTAGTGCCAGGGAGATGATAAAGAAAAAGGGAGTTGAAAGAATCCAAGTTCGAATCCTGCAAGGTTTATATATATATTTTTTGTATAATTATTCACATTATCGAAAATTTATGTTAAAATAGATTGTAAAATATATAAGAAATAAAACTATTGAAGAATAATTTGCAGCATTTTAAAACGAGTTTATTAGTAATGTTTTTTTTTGTTTTTTTATAAAAAAAATTTTTATGCATTAATTATTATTAAAACTTTATTATTAATTAC
>KZ807469.1:407011-427123 GCA_000696205.2 Oncopeltus fasciatus | reverse complement strand
ATTAATATATATATATCATAATGTGGCACTCCTGAAGGTACTGCAGAATACCTGATATCCGTCTCGTTTACAGGAAATGTCAAGCAACCATTAAGATGATAACCCATCCCAAGGCTCCTGAATATATAAGGCTCAGTCAACATGATATCATATTCTATCACCAGGGTGGAAAGTAAAGTGAGGATCATCGTCATTTAGTGCTGTTTCTTTGGCAGCTGCCTAGTTATTGCCAGATATAGAAACTGAATGACCAGGAGTCCAAAATAATGTACTCTCTATGAGATTTGAGGGCTCGGTCTTCTCATTAAAAACACACTTACCATATTTATTTCAAAATAGGATCCAGGGCATAGAACCTTTATTTAGGTTCTATTTTTTTTCTATTATAATTTTTTATTTATTATAATTAGAACCTGTTCATTTTATCTGTTCTTGAATGGGTCAATGGCCAATAGAATGGGAAACAGTTCCGCGTGGTAGAACTATGTCGCTTCCTTCTTCATTCCTCTAGTCCAGGGGATGGCGCATGGAGGCCGGTAGTAGGTGCTGGTGCTAGGCACAAGATGCCAGAACAGTGGGTATGGTACTAGTGCTAGGGACTGTAGTGCGACGCTAAGGACCGATCTTACCCATTCTGAAGCTCGGTTCTACTGACTGTTGCCCTAGCAGAGGTTTATCCTCCAGGGCGATTATGTTAACAATTTTCAACCTTGAATTTAAGAAATTATGGAGCCTAATACGGTTATCCAGTAAATAAATCATTTCTTTTGTAGACTACAGGTGTCTAAGCAAATGTGATGGCGATGTCTTTGATATTTTATTTTAATAAATAATCAATTATTACTAAATTGGCCATCTCGTGCTAAAAATAAATTAGTTATTACAAGATTTCAACTATAACTGCCCTATAATTTAATAGTATGCAATGCAATTGGGCTGTCTAAATCGTGCCAATTTTTACTTTCCTTGGCCTGATTAGTTCGGGTATTTGTTGGCCCAAAACATATTAACAATGACGGGTTTTTTTCCAGCTTTAAAAATATTTTTAATAGGTAGTTTTATAAGACACCAAGAATTTATTAAGCTGTGAAATAAAATATAATGTAGTACTATAACTATTACAGTTGTTTTTGTTTTGTTTTTACAATTACCATAAAATTGTATACATAAGGAGAAGGAATACATAAGAAACAGCAAATTGCAATTTTTAAATTTGTGTAGTTACAAATTTTAAAATTCTTATTGTAATAATAATCCTACATCATGAATTTTATTCTCAGCTACTGATTTATGATGTATCATTTATCATAAATTTTGATTAAGAGATAAATGGTAAAACCTTGTTCTAAACATTAATATGCTTTAGATGCAAATTGTGTCAATTTGTTGTGTGTGTGTGTATATATAGTATCGGTGTGTGCAGTGTGTATTTGTCTAGAGGCCACAGATTTAGTTTCCCACGNTATATATATATATATTTTGTTGTTGTTTTTAATAAAATTTACAATAAAGTTGAGAGTGACACTCCAAATTTAAAAAAAAAATAAAACTATTATATTTATTTTTGTAGATCTATCTAGGATTGGTAATCTTTTTGGGTTTAACAGTTCACCAATTGAAAGAATATAACAAAAGTGTTATATTATTTTTTATAAAAAGAATCACAAACAATCTATTTCTGAATATATTATTAAGGATATTCCTTTCTTTGGTATTTCCTTTGGTCCTTTCTTGTCTTTGATATTTTTTTATTTATCTATTTTCAAGTCTGAAAACAAGAAATTGCTTTAAATTATATGTATACTAGACTTACTCCTTTTCATATATCATATCACATAAATACCCAATCAACTTATAGATGCCAACAATTTTAATTATTGATGAATTAAAAAATATTTAAAAAAATGCTTGTCAGGATGTAAAAAATTTTAGAATGATCGAACAAAAATTTTAGAGACCAAGTTAATATTGTACCTAACAATTTTGTAAAAAGTTTTCACCGATAGCAATACATATCCATTCTACTTTTATATTAGAAGTATTTAGTTGTTTTATAAGTAATATAAGTATCAAAATGTACAATGTCTTAATAGAAATAATAAAACATTTTTTTTAAATGTGTGATAGAAAATTGTTTTTAAAATACAAATTTAATTTACAGGCTATCTTTTACTTTTGGTGGTCTTTGGGTGTACTGTATACAGCACAGAAATATATGAGGTATGAGGGATATTTTTAATTTTTTTTTTTTTTTTTCAACACTTCATCAGAAAAAATGATTGTTATTTAACACAGTTAGTGATCGAAAAATTAGTTTTAGGAAGTCAAATTTCATTTTAGCATATTTCTTTTATCATGAGAATCAAGCCATTTATTTTTTATGAATCCTACACAAAGTTATAAATATAAACCATTCAAAATATTATTTGTAATGGTTTGTTGATTTTTTTTTAAATTTGTTTTTATGTTCTGTAAAGAACAGTTGAATGAGTTTTTTAATGAACCACGAGAGGGGAAAGATTGGATTAAAAAATCTTTATATCCGTGTTGACAATTTTTTTTTAAATTTTTGTCTAGATTTTTATAAGAAGTTTATATTAAGGATGATATTTATCAGAGAAAGGTCAGAACTGAGAAATTATATTAGAGTTGTGGATACACTTAAACAAAATTTTTAGAGAATTTCACAGAACAATATCTTCTGAAATCGACTTTATGATCTGTGATGATACATGCATTTAAACAAAAAATGTCAGGTGTTTAATAAAGATCACAGATCATAAACATATCTATGACACCTGAAATTTTTGTGTTTGAATGCATGTATGAGAAGGGAGACGATATAAAGATGTAGAGGTGTTTGCACAATTTACTGGCTCCTCTCTTTGGTGAGTGAAAATGAAAGTCAATCCATGGGCTATTTGCCTAGCCCTGGCTGTGAACAGCCATTGATGAGGCCTGATTTACCTCTATTTCAAGTAAAGGTTTTAGTTACTGATTCTTAAAGGGTGGAACCGATTGTAATTCTCAGGCACTGTTGTAACATCCAGGATAGAGACCTTGGGGTATTCATCGTAGTTCACTAAGGTTTTGACTATATAATCACTTTCTCAGATGAGGTAAGCCCATGTAGTCTGGGAGTTCTCTTGCCTCTCAAGTATAGATTGCTCAACAATCTTGCTGGTTAATGCAAAAAAAATTAGTGGTTATTCTATAATTATTGAACCCATTATAGTTTCAAGGCTGTAAATTAAGGGCCTGGTGCCCTTTATATTTGAAAGGTTTTGTGCTAATTCTCAATAGAACCATTTCAAAGCTAAAACAGAGGTGCTGAAAGTACCTCTTCTGTCAATCGCTTGGGAGGGGAACTTCCATATTTGGTTTGTCGGCAATAAACAGTAAATCAGACTTGTCGGTTTGAGTTTATTACTACTATGGACAAAAATGATACTACAGGGATAAGAACCTCATCACTAATGATAAGGGGGGATAAGAAGGGGGCTCCAATGACACCTAAAAACATTCATCTACAAGAGTAGTTTACTCTTTATAGATAGAGAGTTTACACTTTATAGATTAAGAAAACTCTTCTTCATCCAAGTTTGGAACCACTCACCACCAGACTTCTCATTCTATTAAGGAATAGCTAAGTGCTTCGACAAGCTCTTTTCAAAAATCAAAAATCCAGATTTAAAAGAACTTAGGCTTAAAAAGTTCAAAGGTAATAAAAATGAATGCTTTATTATTCATTAAATGAGGCAATGAAGTTATTTTGATTTATAGCCCATCTGAATCTAAATCCAAGAAACTTATTTTTTTCATGCTGTTATAAAAATCAAATAAAGTTTACTTGACTTTTGCATATTACCAATCATTTTATTTGTTTCTTAATTCATCCATGCACTTCTTTCCAGTGATATCATAAATATTAATAATAAATATTAATTAACCATCAATTAGTTTGGAATTTTACATTTTAACATGGTGTTTAACTATTTTGAAATAAAGAAAAATGTGTGCTTGAAGTGGATAAATAGAATTTTTCCTATATATGCAAACACTTAAACATATTAATAATAAGTGTACCAATTTATTTGATTTCATTAAGTTTAACATTTATATTTCCAGGAAACAGGAATTCTACCAACTTATGCAGTGAACAGCTCAGGAGCATTTAAAGATGTAAAATGTGATACTAATTCATCAAGGTTTGTAAATACAAATTTTACTCTCACATATACATTATCAAATGAATCATTGGAGTTTAACATAACAACTGGAGATGGTTATTCCATCTATCAGCAAGAAGCAGACACCCGCTACAAGGTGGAAAAGTTATTCCTTTTGGGAACATCCTTTGTAAATAGTGCAATCACGAGTGTGAAAGGAAAGAACCTACTAACACTCATTGGTGGAGTAAATGATAGCACCAAAGCGGAGTTCACTATTAAAGAGAAAAAAGTTGTTGTGGAAATGCAGGATGTGGAGGGAGAAAACACATGTACAACAATAGCTTATGGAAATGTAACAGGTTTTAAGCTAGTTCTGGAGCCAGGGCTTGAAATTGATAAGAAAGATGAACTTGGCTTGGCACCCCTTCACTGGGCTGCTATGTTTGGAGGGACAGCTGAGATACAAAAGCTGATCCAGGCTGGAGCAGACCCAGACACTCAGTGGACAAGGGAGAATGCCACACCTCTCCACTTTGCCGCCATTCGAGGGGAGAGTGAAGTGATCCGCACTCTAGTGAACAGTGGTGCAAATTTGAATGCAAAAGATGTGGAAGGGATGTCAATAGTAGACGCAGCTGTTTATTCAAATCAGACACAGATAGTGAAACAATTATTGGAGCTTGGTGCAAACCTTACAGCTGATCCAGTTTCTGGGCGTACAGCCCTTCACTTAGCTGCTGAAAGGGATAACAATGAAATTATAGAGACACTAATTGAGTCTGGTTTGGATGTAAATACTCGAGACAAGGAAGGCCGGGCCCCCATCAACATTGCCATAGAGTACCATCAACCAGGAGTAGTACAACAGCTGATTGAGAGAGGTGCTTATGTCAACCTTACTGAGTTGGTCAAGCTCTATGGTGAAAAGAATGTTCAATATCTTTTGCCAGGCAATTTTACAATTGTAGAATAAATAATCAGTGACTTTTAAAAAATGTGATTTTTGGTAAAGTGTAAATGTAGTAGTGACACACTCTAATGCAATAATTTTATTTAAAATTATTAATAAAAGTTTAATTGGCATTATTTTAGATTAATAAATATGCATTCATCCAGTAAAGGAGGTAATTGGAAGTTAAATAATATCTAGTAATTGTAATTAAAAATTTAAGGAAATAGATAAAAAAAGAACAGACTTTATTCTCCTCATGCCTAAAATCAATTATAACCAAAATTATTTAATGTCTACTAGATTTGAGTAAGGTGCTGAAAATTAAATCACATCTAACAGGACTAATATAAGAAAAAATGTTAGGTGAATTTCAGAGTAAATCAAAGAAAAAAGATTTAGGGATTAATGTACAGTTGTGTCAATTTGATTTACATTGAGGATGGGAGTTCTGAAGAAATTACTGCTACATTTATACCACCTAAAAAATATGCATTGCATTTTTTATGCAAAATTTCAAATATAAAATCAAGGTTATGACTCACTAATTTTATTAATACTATGGAATTGTAATTAAAGTTTTTATATTTTTCAATAAAATTATTTATATTTTACAATTTTGACTTAAATAACCCTGCATTTTCTATTCCACTTCTTTAAATTAAAGATATCACTACAGGTGCCTGGAATTGTTTTATTAAGTAGAGCAGGTTAATTCCCAGAAAGAATTGTCACTTCTCTACTCTATTATCTTCACTATTTATAGCCAGTTGTTTCTAAGTGTCTAGAATTATAAAAAGCAAGAGTGGTAAAGCCCTTTTCTTAACTCATCTACAAAATTCCTAGATTTGAAGATGAAACTATAATTATTAATCATTTTAAAAGAAAAATAAAGGTTTAAAAGCAAGATAGAATAATTGTACAATAAATATAGAACCATAAAGCCACTTAATAATTACAAACATTGTATAACAAATGAATATAAATTTTAAGTCTGAAATGATGGGAAGTGAATGTTTTTTTTCTTTTTGTAACCAGCCTTTAAAAGAAATATAAACTATTTTTATTTGATATTATTCTACATAATTATTTTTTAACATTATAGACTATTAAATAATTTAACTTCCTAATTATTAATACAGAAACTAATAGAATATATAATTTTAGTCAGTGTAATCTGGGAACTCTACTTAGACGGTTTGGTTATGTTTAATAAATCAAGTATGATGCAAATATTCAATTTTTTTTTCTTTAAAAAACAATTTAGTGTATATTTTACAACATTTAAGAAGGTACATGGTTATACTTTATTCTTCTTTTCTTTTTTTTTTCTTTTTTTTAAAAGTGTTAGCTTCCCTTTCAACCCACTCAGGGTTATGAAGGGAGGGGCTATCAACAAGTTGTCCCCCCATTCTAAATATCCATGGCTCAGGACAAGCTTTTATCAATCAACAAACATAATAGGTAGAGCAGGGGTTAAATAAAGGAACAACTTTATACAAATTAGTGGTATGGAGCATTTTATTTTGATGTAATATAAATAAAACAACAACAATGACTAGATTTTTGTATGTACAATAATTAAAATAGATCGTATTAAACTGACAAACTCCAATGTCACTGTATATTTTTTCTTAATTTTTTTTTTATAAATCATATTAAACACATGTTGATAATGTCTTCCAGCAATAAATATATTTGTCAAATAAATACCCTTCATATCTATACATCATTAATATTTATAGATATAAATTTAATATTAGTTGCACCTACAAACTACTATTGTAAAATAAATGGACACAGTAGTAATAGACTTTCATAAACAAAACAAGATAAATAAATAACAAAATAAAAAAGCATATGCTTTTATGGATAACAAAATATGTATAAGGGGTGCAAAGGTTTAATTTTTTTTTTAAATATTTTTATATATAATTTTAAAAGTCCTGTGGTAGCCTACTAAAAGGTCTATAGGACTAAAGTAGACTAGAGAAAGTAAAGAAAATTCAAGGTGAGACTAAAGAGTTTTTAGGCAGGTTAGAGACGGGAAGTAGTCACTCCACTGTTTTGTTCGTAGAATAGAATGTAAGCTTCAGGTGAGACTACATTTCTCGGAGAGATGCTTGCCACTCTGGAAATAGATATGGACAAAATATTAATCCCGAGATAAGGAAAGAAAATCTATTGATAATTAATATGAAATAAGTACAAAAATGTAACTTGTTAATTATTCCAGAAGTTTATTTACTTGTATATTTAAATATACAGTAGAAAATACTAAACCCAAAAGACATTTTCCATCAATTTTTTCTCTTAGACACACATATTGCAGCATGGGTTTACCAACTAAATTCTAGATAAGACCCCATCATGGAAAGATAAAAAAAACCATTGGATAACTCTTTTTTCAATCACATCTTAACTCACTTCTGTTGTCTGGAGAGGGTCATTATCAAAATCCCTTACAGGACGACCATATCATAAAAGAAGTTTTAAAAAAATACTAAATCAGAAAATCATTTTACAATGAAATCTGTTAGAGTTAATTTAACTGCAAATAATGTGAGAAAAGCTGCAAAAATATTAATAATATTGATACTTTATTCAATATTCTAATTCTACACCTTATTATATAATAATGTCTATTTGACCAAGAAGAAGAAGGAATTACCTGGAGTCATTGAACTCGTACCACTGGTTGGTGCCAGCGTGGAGACAGTAGGCAGTGTAATGCCCCGAGTAAGCTGTCCCTGAATGGTTTGAGACGGCATATAAGTTGTACATGGCTACCTGAGGAGTGGTCGAGTAACCAGACATGTCTAAATTTGTCAGAGGGAATTCCACAGCTGCTGACAGCTTCCTGTACCTCTCACTTGGAGAAAACCTTTTTAAATCTGTTATATAAGCACCGTTAAGAAAAAAATTAAGAATTAAACAACAATCTAAATAATAAAAATGTAGCATAAATGAGCCCATAAGTAATTGTTCAGTATATTAAAAGATGTAAATTATAGTCAAAATATTTTTCAGCACAAAGAGGAATAAACAAAAATATGAGTGTACATAAAATTTATATTTTTTATATGAGACATCATTTTCCTTCAAAAGAATTTATTTGATAACTTAAGAGCTTCACAAGTATAATTATGTAAAAATGCTTAGTATAAACTTCCTGCTCATATATTCACAAAGTAAATACAAGTGCACAGTAGGACTTTGTCATATAAATTAAAATATTGCACAGTTTTATCAAAATTATTTTTTTTCTCTCTCTCAAATCAATTTGTTTCATCATTTATAAGGAAGTTATTTGTTCAATAGTTAGCTAATTTTTTTCCCTCCTAAATAATCATGTTTTGTAAGATTTTTTCTTTATAAAAATAAGTCAACTTTTAATATGGAATTGACATGAGAAATATAAGAGATTTTGTAGAATGAATCCTAAACATTCATAACAAATGCAATAATTTGCAAACTAAAGAAACTTTTGAACAAAAAATATAAAATGAAATAATAAAAGACTAAAAACATATGTTCAATCAAAGGATACGTAGTACTAAAATTTTGGGAAATTTTTGAATAGAAAACCTCTTGGTACATTTTCTTCGAGTTTTGCACTTGCTGCATGTCTGAAAATCAAATATACTATTAATAGGAAATAATTTTAAAATACTGTTATAATAAATAAAAAATCAAAAGTTCATTGATTTATGAATAAATGAAGAACCCACATAAAAAGTTATTAAATATTCAAGCCATAAAATAAAATAAAAGCTTGTTAAGTCTTTGACAAATGTATAACAAAGAATTTCAACTTAAAAATGAAAGGTGTTTTAGCGGTAAATGTTAAGAAAATAACTAATAAATATTTGTAATCATCACAAAAAATATATTTTATGTTTGCAATTATAGTTAGATAGAAAAAAAAAAATATATTTGTAGGTAGAAAACTGAAGGAGAGTAGAGGGAAGTTGATAAATCCTTTAACTTCATTCCCAATAAAACATTCTTTCTTATTGTGATCATTTCACATAATTTATTTTCCAAAACTCTAATTATAACAAATATATTGACAATTATTCAATATAATAACTCCTTTCCCTCTCTAAACTTTTGACCTTCTCATAGGATTTCAACTATAAACAAATAAGTTTAAACTTTTTTTTAAAACGCTTAAATACCAAGTTTATACTTCAAGAGTGGGGGGGGGGCTCCCTAACATTCAAAATTACATTATTAAATATATTTTTTAATTTGTGATTTTTTTTTTAATGCTATACAGCATAAATTACTTTTCACGCCTATTTTTACACTATCCAATTTGGAAATAGGAAAGCATATTAGGGTTCCCGAAGTAGGGGAAGCCATGAGATGAGGATGTGGAACATGAGGTCTACATTAGTGGCTAACCTTGTTTTCATGCCTCCTAAATGACATGGAAAATAGCAATACGTCCACGGCATGAGGTGACAACTTTCACATATCCATTCTGGCTGACAAACAATGTCATTTCCTTCCAGATTCCTGCTGATGGAAATCGCCTCAGGAGGAATCAACCCCCATCAACTTGGAACGACCATCCCATTCGTCTGTGTTCTTTAGAGTCACGTATCGCTCATTAGATGACATTAGGAAAATGTATTTGCGATTTTAGTACGGAGGGTGTGTGAAGGGTCAAAGNATATATATATATACATACATAAAGAACTTTTTTTTATCCCTATTTAATTATGTTCAGGATTGGGAAAAATTAGCAAATTTTTTGCATGTAACATAATTATAACTGCATGAAGATAGCGTTACTTTCCTCATGGAGAGTGATACCCACCATTCATGGAGGATGGATGTTATATAAATAATATCAACATTTTGAATGGTCTCACTGAGATATTTACAGGGTGAAAGAAGACTATAACCTAAAGAACTTTTGTTCATGTTTATGTTTTTATCTCAAAGCACTTTTTCACAATAGTATTCCGTCTTATATATACTAATTGTAGTAGAAAAGAGAAGCAAAATATATACTCACAGGCATCTCATCACCATCTAAAACCTCCTCCTTTGTAAAGTGATCAATGCACTGCTGGAGGCGAAGGGAGCTAGTGCGGGAGGGCAATGGGAGAGAAAGATCCCAGAATACCTCAAAAGTTGTTGAGTTGTGACCACAGGATGTGCACTGGAGTGTGGATTTGAGTTGTCCGACAAACAAGTCTACTATCCGACTGTTATCAAAGCGAAGGTATTGCTTCCAACTTTCACTCGCTTTAACTGCATCACTGTAACATAGCAAGAACACTTCTTATGCTTGGTGATTTGATTTTTTTTTTTGCCCCCTGTGGATGGAAGAAAATACACATCTGATCTATAGAATATGAAAATTTTAAGATTAAAAATTCATTATTGAAATATGTAGAATCAGTATATAATTATGCCAGACCAAAAGAGCTCCATAGAATATGCATATCCAGATCACCAATAGAGAGTGTAAATTCCGACCAATTGGGCCTGAATCCAGAACTTACAATTCAATTTAGTATGGACACTACTTCATCCGCTATATTGGCCTCTAATTCTATTTTAAAATCATCAACTTTATTATTTAAATATCCTACTATAGTTAGTTTTAGTTCTTCTTAAATTTGAAGAATATTATTTACTTCTTCCCGGTAGGTAAATAACCTCCCAGCTCTAACTTATCAAACTTTTCTATTTTAATGTTAAACATTTTAATTAACAGATTTTTCAAAATTTTTAATTCAGTTAATAGCAAAATTGTATTGTTGCTATTTTCAGTTTTGTTTACTTCTATATTAGCTCTGCTTTTTATATTTTATATTTATATATTTTTATATTAGCCAATCGTTTTCTATGTCCAACTCATAGTCAAGAAAACTCTTTAATTTAACAACTAAAAAGCATCTTCTCCTCACTTTGAAGACCTTGAAATTTCTGAATCATTTGTAAATATATCTCGTTTGTATTAGGATATATTCTCCTTATTTTGCTTATCAATAGCCAAATCAGCTGATTCAATTGCCATNGTGGCTGGAGGGGAGACTTCTCACCTTTCATCAGTGAAGAGCCAGTCTCTCTCACCTCCTCACTGACAAAGGGTTAGAAGTCTCTCTGGAAATTTTACTCATTGTAATTTTTTCATTTTGTGTGTTTACTAATTTCAAATGTATGATTTTAAGAAAATTTAAAATGTATGACTATATATATAGTCATACATTTTAAATTTTCTTAAATATTTAATGCAACTATAATTTTTTTTTATTTTATTACAAAAGAGTTATTCAAATATATAGGGTTCTTTGGGATGCGGCTGTGGAAAATTTTATACTGAAGATACACAGAATTTTTAAATTTAATAAACAAATGTAATATAAAGAAAAATTATTTGGCAAATAGCTATTAATAAATGAATATTAATAAATATAAATGGATGAATTATTCATATTATATGTCGTTTGAAAAGTACTTAGAAAGTTCTCACCAAATTGAAGAAACTATCTTCTTGTATAAAGTTAATTATCAAAATTAACAATGAATTGTATAATATTATCACATTTAAATAATTTTTTTTTTTTAAAGGACTCATACCTTATAAATTAAAAATTCACTAATAAATTTAAAAAAAATTACTAGGTCTTTATTGTACGAATGCTGAAACTCAAGTGTGAGAAGGAGGCAAGCTATCTCCTTTTAATAGAAGACAAAATACCATAAGTATGACTAATTAATTACACAAATACTTTTTATACAAATTATAATTCATTCATTTAAAATAACTTAAATATAGTAAGATTAATTATTGAATTAATAAGAATATAAGTTAGTATAAAATATATTGAAATTAAATAACTCTTACAAAATAAGTTAATGATGTTACTGAAGCGATTTTTAAATTCACAAAGAATAATATTAAGACAAATGAATTTACTAAATAAATAAAAAAAATTTACTTAAAACAGTAAAATAAAATATGTTTTCTGATTATAAGCTGGATCGTATCTTCTGATGTTCAGGATCAATCTGCTAGTCCTTCTTAGGCTGTTGTGTTACAAATAAATAAACGCATCCTTTCAATGGCATGCTCCAAATTTAAGACTAAAGTTTATATTTAGAACAGTGCTTAAATATTGAAATTCAAATTGAATAATGTTATAATAATCCATAAAAGTATATATATTGAGATTTAAATAGGCATTAAATTTAATGCCTATTTAAATCACAATAAATATAATTTTATGATCAAATCATGTAAGAATAGAAAATTATGTTATGGTAATAATGTGAACAGCTGAAAATCCCCTTAAGAATATTTTCTTACAAACTTACATATAAATACATAATCATTAAGTAGGACTGGATGAAGATATTTCGTAATGCAAAAATAAATAAATAAATACCTCAAGTTGTCATCAATCTCTGGAAGGTTGCGAGGCTTGACAGCAACCCTATTGATGTCATCATGTAGCCCCTCAAGCAAGTAGCGCAAGAACTCCTGAGCATCCTGTTGATTATAACCCATGAAACGGGGAGCATACCGTTGTATCTTCTCTTTAAAGGCAGATGTATTCACAATCCGACCCTCTCCACTCCACAGCTCAGTTAGCACATCTGAGAATGCTGTGATGGCAGAAAAAGATTACTCAACAGTTAATGCATATGGTGAAAATAGGTGGCTCTTAATTATATCTGATGTCATGTAATAAAATTTCAATCAGATTTTAAAATACATATAAACACAAGCCTTGAATAAATTATCACTTGACCTGACAAGTAAGCACTCAATTTATTGTGCTTCACACAATAAATTGAGTTATCTCACAACTAAAATTTTTAAATAAAAGTAAATTGAAGTAGACTTTTCAAACATGCAGGACTAATCTTGGGAGTCATAAATGGACCTCCTCAGCTAAGCCAGGACCCCATTCTTATCTAAGTTATTAGTCTTGCCTGAAGAAAGTATCCTGACTTAGAAGATTGACTTATTTGCTAGCTAACGCAGCTCACAGAAAGATGATAGATTTATATCTTGTCATGAACATTCATTACCCTCTCCTAGAATGAGGGAGACACCCGAAAAGGAAGGAAGTGTTAAATTACTTATAGTTTTGTTTTGGGTTGTATTAACAAGACTGACAAACCACACAAATGGTACTAAAAGACCAGCATTAAAATTTAATTTTTATTACTATTAATTATTTTTCAAGAAAATTAAATAAAAATNTTCAAAATGGTCCTGAATAAAGACTAATCTATTTATCTCTACTGATCTATACGCCCACCAGTAAAAACTACATCTCAGGGGAGAATATTTGATTGTAATGGACAAATATTTGATAATGGGCCCAAGAGGCAATAGATTAATTATAATTTTCATGACTTTATCAAAGTCACAATCAGCAGTTTAACTGCTAATCTCAGAGCCAAATAAATATATCTCTTATAGTATTATTCATTTATGGGGAAAATTTTGAATATTTTAATTAGGTTATAAAATTGGAATATCTGCAGTAGAAATTTCTTTGTCAATTAAGGCTTTTTTAGGGTTTAAGATTCTATCATCAGAACAAAGCCCACAGCAAGAGCTAAAATCTCTCAAGTTCCAAGGTAAGGAACCTAACAAGAGGTATACCCTCTTGATTCAGAGTTTCGCAGTTCATTTATATAGTCTCTGTTGATTAGGAAGTCCTTCAGGACCCGAGTGTTACTCAGACATTGAACAACAGAATTAAGGAAACACTGGAACAATGGAAGTATTTAATAATTTCACATTAAAAATATTTTTCTTTGGCTAAATATTTATTAAAGAATTTTTCTCACAATTATCCTTCAAATGATATGGTTTACTATATATCACATAGTCATAAGTTTTTTGGTATGGTATTAGATAAATGATCAGTTTTCATAAAAATTCACCAGTTTAGATTATATTTAATTTAGCAATAACAGAAAATGGGAAAAACATAACTAACCAAAAGCAGAACAAAAGAGTATTTTATTTTTATTTTTCTTTCTTGTGAAGTGAGACTCCTCATACACAAATTTCAATGAAGTTAACATATGTTAAATAATCTAAAGGGTTATTATTATTTCTACCACCAATGAATATAGAACTCTCATACCTTATATTCTCCGTCTTCATTGGTTTCTGTACACCATCTCCCGTTGGCGAGCGCTTTCGGACATTGTCCATCTTCTGGCCGAATACATACGTTCACTGTCACTCTCTGTATTCAACGTGTTGACAGTGACAGTGAACACATGTATTCGGCCAGAAGATGGACAATGTCCGAAAGCGCTCGCCAACGGGAGATTGTGTACAGAAACCAATGAAGACGGAGAATATAAGGTATGAGAGTTTTAACATAAGTTGTTGAGCGATTCTAAAATATGAAATAAAATAGTTGTTTATCGGGGAAAAAAAAAATTTTTTTGAGTGTATTTTCTACTCTGAATTATCCTCTTCTTTTTGTTCCCATTTTATTAATATATCTAATCATAAAATTATGAAGAAAATCTTAAACATAAGATTTTGCTCCAGTTTAATTCTTCATCAAATTATACAGTTCTTTAACATTCTAAAGGTTCTTTATTGTTCAAATGTAAAAGTAATTTTCAAACAATGCAAACTGTGAAGTGTTCAAAAAAACAGTACAGCAAAAATAATTAAGTAGACTTTAAAATATACAATGTGATGAAAATAGATAATTAAGTAGACATTAAAATATACAAAGTGATGAAAATAGAAATTGAATTTTTCCATAATTGCAGAATTTTATGGAAATTAAATATGCATCTAACAAAAATATATGAAGGATTAATTTTTAAAATATTTCAGGGTGTTGTAAGACTTCATGAGGTAGCTTCTCTTGGACAGGTTGACTCACTTAGGAGTGTCCATCCTAATCTGCCCCTCCCCTTAAGCATGCCATTAAATAGCATTATTTTCATTTTTAATTTAAATAAAAAATTTACCAAGTAAACTTGTNAGACTGGTTTTCTGGCTAAATCCACGGAAGTTGATCCCTAGGGCTCAAGATAGGGGGATTGAGCTAATCCTTCTATGAGTCAAGTACCTCTCAAAGTCAAGTACTTTTCCCACAATGGCATCTTTAGCGTCCAGACTAAATGGCTTACAGTAGTCGCCAGAATTAATGGCAGCCATCTAACAATAACTTACAAATATTATTAAATAATTGATATAAAATACAATTAATACTAAGCTCAGAGATTTAACAAGTATAGTCCATTGTTATCTACTGTCAAAAACAAGACAAAATATGCTTGTCAATTGCTCGATCTTATGCTGAAATCATTCCTAGGAATGGTTGTCAAAGAACTATTGTAATAATAATGTAAATCATTTAATTTTGTTAAGTTATGATTATGACATTGTATTTTAACAGCCCTGAAGATGGCTTACAATGTAAGCCAAAACATTGGCAGGTAATTTAACTAAATTCAAATACACATTTTTTAATTTGTATTTTTTGGATCTGCCTTGAAGAACCTCAACAAAAAAAATCTACTAATAATCTCTACGGTCAAAAACTCTCCATTTAAAACTATTTTTCATTTGTTCATCATACCAGGATAAAGCTAAGACAATTTTGCAAACAATCTTTCCAGTTGTTTGCTCTAGAGTTCAGATTTCTTATAACATCTGTAAGAACGAATTTGTGATGAATAACACCTTCAAAATTCTTTTCTTTCTTTTTTTTTTTTTTTTTCCATTTAATAGATCTTTATTTATTACATTCTGTTATTAACATCTTGTAATTTGATGACATAGAAAAATTATTATAGAAAAAAATTAAAAATAATAAAATAAATAAGTGAACATCACTGTGCAGGGAGAAGGGCCCCTTCGATGGGCCCCATCGACCGCTCTCCTGTTTTCAAAATTCTAGATATTTTTCTTTTTCGAATTGCTCCCTTAAAGCAATTGAGAAAGCAGTTTGACCATGATCTAGCCATTGCTTACAATTTATCAGATTTTACCAGCAAACCCACTTTTCATCACAGGTGACAATCACCAGTAAAATCTCGAATACGAAGGGCTTTTTAATTAATTTTCACAAACTTCTAACATGATTGTTGAGGCATACCTTCATGAGGGACCAGTCAACTTCTCTTTTTTACCTTCCCCATGGAAAGTAGATGGTGACTAATGGTATCTTTCGACATACAACACTCCCTGGCAAGTTCAGGTGTACTTGTGGATGGATTTGTCTTAACAGCTTTCTGCAGAACCTCATCAATATCCATTAATAGTCACACAGACATCTTCTTCCTTTCCATCACATCTTCACTGCTAATTTTTTTCAAAACAATGCAGCAAAGTGGGCTGATCAAGTACAACTTTCCCTTCATATTTAATAATTTCATGAGTTGCTTCAGCGACTGCAAAATTTTTTCCCAATAAAGCCTTAAAATTATGAAAATTGTATTGGACACTGTCAGTTCCTTATTTGAAATAAATAACTAAACTGAGGCTTTTTTTTATGAGGTCAAATGGGATTTAACAAGCTTAGAGAATGTCCTAAAGAGATTATTAAATAATGGTAAATATCAAAACATTTACAGTAATTTGAAATCTTATATTTGATAAAATGATTTTTTTTTTTTTTTTCACACAACCCTTTACATAACAATTTAAATTGCTTAGAAGTACAATAAACAACTAGAAAACTTACAGTGTTTCCAATATTGCGAAGGCCACTTAAGCCATTATTAGTGCTGGTTGAATTATTAGTGGAGGTTGACTCTTTATTGCGGGCAGCCGAAGCTGTGGATGACCTGATGTGTCTGGGAGATATATTCCCCTAAAGAAGAGGAATATTAAGTTATATAAAATAATATTAAGTTGAAATAATTAGTTAATTAATGAAGAATAAAAAAAAATCTTAATTGAAAAAACAACATATTTTTTTAAATTGACTTGTAACTTTTCATATAAAACTAACAGAAAGTATAAAGTTTTTTTTTGCAAGCAGTTCACAAGGTATATATTTTCTGATTAACGCTTAAAAATACAGAATATTTCATCAAATAAGAGGGCATTTTGCCATAGGTAACCTAACAAAACTGACTGCTATTATAACAATGCTAGAACACATAACACTTAAAAGATTCAAAATGGTCCTGAATAAAGACTAATCTATTTATCTCTACTGATCTATACGCCCACCAGTAAAAACTACATCTCAGGGGAGAATATTTGATTGTAATGGACAAATATTTGATAATGGGCCCAAGAGGCAATAGATTAATTATAATTTTCATGACTTTATCAAAGTCACAATCAGCAGTTTAACTGCTAATCTCAGAGCCAAATAAATATATCTCTTATAGTATTATTCATTTATGGGGAAAATTTTGAATATTTTAATTAGGTTATAAAATTGGAATATCTGCAGTAGAAATTTCTTTGTCAATTAAGGCTTTTTTAGGGTTTAAGATTCTATCATCAGAACAAAGCCCACAGCAAGAGCTAAAATCTCTCAAGTTCCAAGGTAAGGAACCTAACAAGAGGTATACCCTACTCCTCACTTAGCTCTCACGAAGAGAAATCTGAAAGTGGTAGAAATTTGATAAATGTTTTCAGTGTACAGATCAAAGTAATTTTTCAAGTACCTAAAAGAATAAAAAAGCCTACATTCTTCAGTTGTTTGTACTTTCATATTGGCACACTATGACTGACAAACTTGACAGTTTGTAATAAGGTGCTAAGAATCATTGAGTTGAGTCATATTTAAATCTACTGACATACCAATGTCAGCCCACAGTTACGAAGTAATTCAAAGTATCAATAATAGTACTCAATTATTCAAATGAAAATAAAATAAAAAAATGACCCTTGGACATGATCTTGCAAGAAATCAACAATACTTTCAAATTTAAAAAAAAAATGAAAACTGCTAAAAAAAAATTTACCACAACACTATAATAATTCAAAAAGTGATTAAACTAAAATTTCACAAATAAAAACAAACTACACAGGAATCAAAGAAATAATGAAGGAATAATGAGAAAAATTTAAATTAGTAACCCTTACTATGTTGCAGATTAAAATGAAATTCCTACTATAATAAAATACTTAGAAAAGAAAAGAATTCTTACCAACAAAAAGCACATTCATTACAAGACAAATTTCTCAAAATTTCAAGACTCAACTTTTAATGTTGTAACAGTTTTGCTATACTTTGTTTTTTAGAATAAATTTTTTATTTAAGTTATAACACATAGGTATTCTTTTTAAAAAATTGTAATACTTGATTAATACAAATTTGTTCAATAATTGTGTTATTTAACAATTGGCTTAATAGTACTTAGATGACTGATATTTTTTTTCTGTTCAAAAATATTTCAATGAGGAATTTAGTTTTTAATATATACTCACTATTGAAAAGTTCTAATGTTGTGAAAGTTGTGATGACAATCAGAAAATTGTAATAATAAGACACAAGACTATTCAGTTACTATTATGAGATAAGTAATATTTTTCTTGAAATAATAATAATGTGAGGAAGGGTATAGATTATTGTAGATCAAAATTCCATGCTATAAATTTAAATTATTTAAAATTTAATTTATGAAAAATAAGAATACATTATAGAATTCATAGAATCAAAAATAAATTAAACTATTGGATGATTTCTGTATCATTAATGTAATGTAATTTTTGTATATTTACTTGTAATATAGAAAACAAAGCAGTGATGGAGTAGAAAATTATTATTTAAATGAGTATATTTAATGAGTATTGACAACTTAAAAAGAAAATATGTTATGCTTAATGTATAATTGACTACTTCAGAACATATACTTAAAGTTATTTTTGGCAAGAACTAAAATTAAACTTTTTACATAGATAATAATTATCCTAACCGAAGAAAATTTTGAAATGATTCAGATTAGACCAAATTATTTAAGTGAAAATTAAAGCTTCAGATATCTAAATCTTCTTTTACAAAGTCCTCTTTATAATTTGTTGCCATTCAAACAAGCATCACTTTACTTATTTTTTATACTTAAATGGTAACTAAATAATTTGTTTTTCATTTATAAGTAAAATTTCTAGACATTTATATATTTTTTCCATTGTTCACTTATTATTTTTTATTATAGTGCATTGTTGGTTAATTATTTTCTATGACTATCCATTTTAGTTATTTATTCTATTGCATACATAATGGTACATAAGTAGGCTGTGCTGACCAGCAACCTGGTTTAACTTTGAAGCTTTAAATTTTAAATTACTTAAGAATATTTTTTAAAAGTAAATTATTATTTCTTAAATTGGTAATTCATCAAGGAACATTTTATACTATAATATCTCTAGCACTAATTAAAAATTATACAATATTATATCCTTCTAAAGTATGGATAAGAAATAAAGGGAGAAAAAATAATTTGCTCTCAAAGGCTTCATAGTTAAGGTATTTAAAAATTAAATTTTTAACCTGATTTGTAATACGTCATACTGACATATAGGAAACAAGTGGCAGGACAGCCTAATTAAACTCAAACTAGAATAAGGATTTAATGAAATAATAACATGGTCTTAATTACTAAGTGATCAAAAATGAATATTGTCTGAGTATCTTTAAGCAATGTAATCAAATCTGATTTTTCACTGTCACACAGTTTCAAATTTTAGCAAATATTGGGCCAAGTTCAGATTTGAGCAGTTAATACTATGTCATTTCAACAAAAGAGTTTAAAAGTAAAAAGACTTGACATTACCAAATATGTTTGTCTTACAAAAAAAATATTTTGTTACAGTTTGTGTAAACATTTTTTAGATACACACGAAAGTAAATTGTATCTCTTTTAAAAGCCATATTAGGGGCACAAATAAATCAATAACCATGATTTTTTTCTAGCTTTTTAAAATGTTGGATTCAGAAAAGCAATTTTTAATTTAAAAAAATACTTTGTTGCGGCACCTATACTTTTTTTTTTTTTCTTTTTTTT
>KZ807469.1:389194-405668 GCA_000696205.2 Oncopeltus fasciatus | reverse complement strand
TAAATATGATCCTAGTTAGATAACATGGGAATAAAAATAAATTTATAATTAAAAAGAGAAATTAATAGATATTTAAAGTTAAATAAAGTTTATATTTAATGTAAACAAATATACTTCTTTTTTTATACATTAGATAGTATCATTAAAGAAAGTATGTATTAATCTGAACATTATGTGAGGCTTTAAGTACAAATTTTCTTACTCTGAAAATCATTTTTAAATGGATAATCTACAAAATAATTGAACTAATATGTTTGAAGCAGAACCAGTGAATCTAGTAGCCTGGATAAAGCATAGCCTTTACCTCAACAGTTTTAGCATATGGATAAAGCTATTTGTGAAACTTCTATACTTGAACTTTATGATTATCGTATCAGTACTGCTTAGATTTAACCTGGGGATATTTTACTTACTATTTTAGATACATGTTTATATTGTAACTTTTGTCAGTTTTTTTTACTAGGTACAATAGATTATTACTTAAAGATTGATACCATTCTTTTTAATTTGAAATATTTCAAATAATACATATTATTTTTCTGTAGAAATAAGAATAGAGTATTTAATATAAATTACAATTACTAATATAATTTATTTAACCATAAAATTTATATTGAGTTCATTAAAGATCTGCAGGTAAGTAGAGATTTTATTGAATAATATTTGTTTTGTAAAATTACTTTTTACTTCCACCATTTTGATAAAAAACTGTAAAAATTATTTATTATTTAAATCAATTAAAATGTATCTTTATTTGTTTAGACCATACTAAGACTTAACCTAAAGAGATACATAAAAGACAAAAAAAAAAAAGAATGATTTAAAAAATTATTTATTAATTAATTGATAGACATTTAATGGTATTTTATAATTTTAACTCAAATTTATTTAATTATCATTCTCCTAACTTTTTATTCTTGAAAAATAAAAGTATACAAAATTTAACAAGCTTATCGTCAAAATTTCTGACAAAGAAAAAATTTAGTCTTTGCCAATCAACTAACCTAAATAGTAATTACATTGAAGTTTAAATAGAAAAATTAATTAAAAAAGTTAAATAAATTTTAGCCTGAACCGATCTATAAACTAATTGATACTTTATTTAAATATATATGACTATTAAAAAGTATTGTGATAATATAACAATCTCTAAGGCAAAATATTATTTATAATTGATACTTGGTGTAAAACTACAAGGTAGGGATAGTTATTTCCTTTTAAATTATATAAATAGGAAAAACAAAAATTACATACAAATCATCAGATATGTATTAAATAATAATTAAATTTTATTTATTATCCGTAGATGTTTAAGAAAATTAATCCTAATTAATAACCTCCTTTTAATTAAGGAGGTAATTAACCCTGAAAAAAGTCAGCCACTAAATTACTGTAGCAGAGTTCCCATTGGCATATCAAACTATCAACGTTGGTACCATGACTCAACTATTAAAAATTTCTATAGATATTTAGTATTTAGTTTCTTTTTGTAGACTGTTGGATAAATTTATTAATGACTGAAATCAGTCTTGATCATGAAATTATTTTTAATATCTTCATTTTCATTAGCGTTATACAAAAATGTGTATAAAGAAAGAATTTAAGAATGTAATTTCCGTTGCTGAGTGAGCAATCATTTTTTTACGAGGAAGCCAAATTTGGTATTTAGGCTTTTAACAGCAAACCCTTGGAGATTTCATTTTTGATTGGTATCAGATAAGGGAAGGAGGGCTTGGGTTTACGGGAGACAAAAAACATTAATCATAATTTCTTTGTTGTTAATTGGATTTCAAAAACTTTATAGATATTAGATGTAAAAAGTGATTTTTAAGGGTTTTGTTCTGTAATGCTTGCTTATGAAAAAATTGACTAATTTAAAAAAAAAATAAGAGTGTGAAAGTTTCCCCCAGCCATTCTAAAGCAAGGCTTAGAGGTCATACATTTTATACTTATTGTTCTCCCTGGATTGAGTCATTTATATTTTTAATGATAAATGGGAAATCTGCTCATGCTTGATGGACTTTTATATGAGGCACACTGGTATGAGTAACATTTTGCTGCCAATTGCAAGTAGAAACAATTATTACTATAAAATAAAAGCCTTATTAGATAACTATTGTCAAAGTGAAGTAAAGAAATTTATATTCGACATCAAGGAATCTTTTGAATAACACCATTTGTTTTCTTCCAAGATGTTAAGAAAGATTTTTAGATTTGAAATAAAGAAAATTATTAGATAATTTAGTTTAAATCCTTCTCTGATTACTTTTCCCATCAAAACATGAATGAGGAAAAAAGAAAAGTAAAAATCAAGCGTGAGATTAAGCCTAACCATGACTTTAGTGAAATTATTTCTAAATGCAATTTGATTAATTTCTCCATAGGGAGCACCAAGGAATTTACACTAAATCACACTCTAATTGAAGTAACACAATTAAGTGGCTGCCTGCAGAATACCTTTCATTCAGTACGTCTCAAATTTCAAGAGGACATACATAATATTAAGCCATTCATTAAGAATATTTCATTTTATAAGTGCAGGCTCCACTAAGTACGAGCCTCCACCCTGTGGAGATCACAATTATTGAAAAGAACTCCTAAGGATGATTCATTAGGGTTGAAAACGTTTGGGTAAGAAATATAGATTTTGTGGGGAAGACAAAGTGTTTTTATTTACTTATTAAGAAAACCCACAATATGGCTTAAGAAATCTAAATATCTCATTTGTTCATTTACAAGATTTTGTCACCATATTATCACCTAATAAATGTTTAAACAGCTTACCTTAATGGGACAATTATCATTTTGATTTTAGTATTTAAATGAGATAACATTTAAATTATCGCAATAATCAGAAAAGTTGTTAAGAATTGATCAAAGCAACCTTCAGTGTATGCTATAATATCAGGGCAGATCCAGTTAAGGAGATAAAATTGTTCCAAAAACTTGATCATGTTTAAAGAAAAAAAAAAAAACTGCTTAAAGGAATTACACGGATTGAAGTAATTATTTTGCTAGTGCACACTGAAGTGATGCTACACAAGAGGAAATTACAGAGTGAAAGATTATCGAGAATGTCTATTCATTTTCTAATGAGAAAACAATTTAAAAATAAAAATAAATAGTCGGAATAAAAAGAAAACTTATAATGAAAAAGACAAGATTTTCAAATGTTAATGAATAACCTATGTGAACAAAAATTATACATAAAAGAAAAAGACAAATAAGTGATAGGAAAAATAACAGTGTCGTGAAAACTGTGAAGTTCTGCCTATTGGGTAGAAATAGAAAGAATAGCAAACTAAAAGAAATATTAAGGAAAACTAATGCTTTCAAGGCTTTAAATAAATTTAAAATTGGAATTTAATTATATAAAGACTCTGTAATAAAATTTAAAAAATGCTAGAATTATACCAATAAAGCCAGTTGTACATACGAATATAGTTGTAATGAAATAAACAATAATTTTCATAAGTCCACTTATCAAAGTTGATAGTAAATGAAGACAAATATTTCAGTCTTACAATGTAAGCCAAAATGTTGGCAAATAATTATAAAATACACATTTTTGAATTATATTTTTTTTATCTACCTTGACCCAACTCCAAAAAAAAACCATCTACTACTACTTCCTAATTTTCATTTTATAAAACACAAAAGTTAATTTATTTTTAAATAATATAAATAAAACATCTCCAAAGAACTCTTATGCTTAGGACATAGGATTTATCCACTACCTCAATAGTTCATCCTTCCCATAAACAAATGTGCTTTCACGTAATGTTAATATCAATTGATTGGTTTCAACTCTTATCTAAATATTTGGCCCAAATTCATTAATATATTAGAATGTGTTTAAGTGATCAGTGACTACTTGACTTTCATATATGTCTCCACTGCAGTTTGTTTAAAACACAATAATTTTTCAAGAACTTTATATTATTTTTTATTTATTATAAATAAACTATATTAGTAATTATTATTACTAAACATAGTTATTATTGAATTTTATGCAACTAATGAGCTTTAATTGAAATAAATAAAATTAGAAATTGACCAAGTTCTTCAACAAGAAACAATACCAAAACAAGATGAAAGGAGCGATAATTGTACAATGCTGGCAGAGTATTCCTACTAATCTTCAGCCCAATTTGAATGCTATAGAAAATTTTAAGCTCTTTTAGAGAAAATTTTAAGATTTCTACAAAAACCGACAGAAAAATAAAGACTACAATGTAGCAAAATTGGGCAGGAGGTAAATAAGAGTATATTAATATCTAAGACTCGAATGCCGAAGGCTCATAGATCATACAAAATTACTGGCTTATCTTAAACAGTGTGAAGAATATATTTTTCATGAAGAATGATTTATTGAATATTCATGCTTTTTTAACAATGGAAATACTACTATTTAGTATTAAAATTTTGATTCTAATTAGAACCTTGTTTTTGGAATGTAATTATTTATTTGAATATTTGCTAAAAAGGAAGTTTGCAAAATTAAAATTTATGGCCTGCATAAACTTTCTATAAGCAAAAAAAAATTTTTTATGAGAAAATTTTTTAGTCATGATTTGTACTATTGTTATTATTTATTTTTACTGTAATTATTAAAATAAAATAATAAACACATTCTATACATAATTTATACACTCTTGTCCTGGACAATTGTCTTTTTACAGCGCATCCATTAGGAGAAAAAAAACAATAACTGCCAATATAATCTTCACTAACCAGTAATTCTACATGAGCTAAAAACAGCTTTGAAATGTCTAAAGGTTATGCTACAATTTGGGGGGAGGGGGGGGGGAGGGTGAAGCTGAAAGAATTACTAATTGCATGAGATAAGCATTTTCCCTTTAGGCATACATAAGCCAAGCAAATTTTTGAATGATAATTTTTTTCCTTCATTAATTTCCTAACTCCTGAACAAAAAAAAGTTACAGTTTTATTCACAAGGCATTCTGAAGAGAAACAAGTCGGTTCTTTAAAGAAAATACAAGGAAATAAATAAAATTATTACCCCACTCTCCCTGCTTTTTGAGTTATAATATGAATTATATTTTTAATTATGACAGTATAATTATTGGATTATACTAAAAATTCTAAGCTAATCTAGTTTTAAAAAATAGTTGGCTTGAGGTTTTGTTTGGAAGCTATTTAATTTAATCACAAAAATGGAAATTTGTACACTTAAAGACCAAATAACTACAAAACTAAACAAAGACTCCAATAGGAAAAACAAAAAACAAAACAGTGATTAAATTGGGTATTTTAGACGAATCAATTCAAATATACATTTATTTTTCTTCTAAGATAATTTTTTCATATGGTAAAACTTTTTTTCTTTCGATTTTTCTGCTGTAATACTATTGAATTTTATTTTCTGGTAAAAAAAAAATTAAGCTATACAAAAATGTCATATATCAGAATTTGTCATATATGAGAACTTGCACATTAATTGATAAAATAAAATAACTTATTTTCCTAACAAATAAATTATTTAATAACAAAAAAGTTTTACTAAGATCAAGGCACTATATTCAGAAAAGAGATACATAAATGAAATTAGTTAGTCTGAGATAACCTTCTGTATGCTAGGCCATGTCAGGATATCAAGGAAACATCAAGGGTGAACCAGGAATGACCTAGTAGAATGTAGAATGACCTACAAATGTTTTCCCAAGGACAGTTGATTCATATTTTTATTTATTTCTAATCCTCAAGTAATTTGAAAATGGTGTGCCAATAAAAGAATATTTTGAATATTTTTAATTCTATAAATTGATTGGGATAAAAAAAATAATTATAATCTAACTTCGGAGAAAGGTTCAGTATATATATATATATACTTTTATTTTCTAAACAATTGTACAGAATGGTTTTTTCTCTTAAATTTTATGTGTTTTTTTATTATTATTTTTTTTAAACATATCATTTATTATTTTAAAGCTTGAGTTTTAAAATGAATGATGGTAAAAACTATAGAAGAGTATTCAAAATATAGATACTTACTATAGCTAAAAAACAATCAAAAGCTATCATTAATGATGAGGACATATGCGTAACTTAAATGTTATTCATAAATTTTGTAAAAATTAAAATTCTTAAATAAACTTACACTCCTTAAAGATTGTGTAATTTTTTTTATCTAGGTTAAAAAAAATACAAGCTAATTTGGCTACCAGTAGCCTTTATATGGTTGGTAAATGCTGCCTTAATGCTCTACATTTCCATAAAATTAATTAATTTTAGGGGACAAATTAAAAGAGAAATAACTTATCTAGATAAAAGGAAGATATCAATATGACTTCATTGGTCATATTGGTTTCTTCCTTTTCATACAGTCTTTATACTGAGGCATAAACCTGTGGGGGCATATAAAAGCTCAATTAACTATATGAACACATTTTAGAGATAAAATTTCAATTTTATTGAAGTTGAAAAGGGATAAAATAATAAACTTTAAGAGTAATAAGTATCATGCTTAGTACTTAATACTAATATGTTTACTTAATACTTATTATCTAATATTAGAAAAAAATACTCTAAACTTTCATGAAATTGTTGTATTCAGTGTTTTTTGTTTTACTGTTCAATATATTAGGTACCTAAAATTTTCAACAATTTTGATTAGCTGATTTACTGTTACCAATTTTACATAAGTAAAAGATCAAATTTCAACTTTATTATGAAACCCTGTTCCAACCTTTTCATAAGGGACATAGGGATATTAATTATTCACATAAAAATGCCATGCATGCTAACTACATGTATTTGGTGGTTGCCTACTTTTTTAAGGTTAAGAAGTTATTATTATTATTATTATTTATTTATAAGCTGTCTGGTGATAAAGCAGGTAGTGGCTAACTCATGTCTGCCAAATTCAAATTATTCTNTATATATATAGGGGGGGGGGCAAAAATAAATGGATTAAAACCCATGGAAATAGAACAAACCCTGTATTAAAAATAGAATGTCATGATCCACACAGCCTTATGTTTTAACTAAGCCAGATACTGTAATTATAATGGTTAACATTTCTTCCAAATATTAAGGAATATAAACCAAAATTTTTGCAATTAGACTTAAACCCAAATGGAGGAAAAAATTATAAATTTTTTTGGGAGGGAGGAGGAGGAGAGAGAGAGAGAGAGAGAGGAACATTAAATCATTGTTTCTTTAATGTAAATTAAACTCTAATAAGGACAAACTGTTAAATGACTAAGAAAATTGTATCAAAGAGAAAACTAAAAAAATTGTCTAAGCTTTCAATTGTTATTTTTAAAAAAACACTCCAGGTTAAAAAAAAAATAAATAAAAATTTTTTAATGAGTCAAATAATACCATATAGGTATTTTGTGAAATAGATAAGATATATGAGGTTACTTTTTGTCATGATAAAGAGTATTTTTTTAAATATATTAAATGTTTTAAAATTAAAGCAAACATAAGACCAAAGTAACAAATCCTGATTTAAGAAAAAAAAAAAAAAAGTATATCTTGCAATTATTTTAAACAAAATTTTATTTTTTTACAATGAAACAAATGAAATATTTACATTCCTACCTAATGAGGTCTATTTTTTTTTTTTTCAGATGCACTCAACCCTTTATTAAAGATGTATAAAAATGGTTAACTTATATAATATGAGTTTATAATATAAAGGCAATTCTAATTTTCTTTTAAAAATAAATAAAACCTTCCTAATTGCATTAAAACTAATGTTAATAATAACAATTTAAATCATTAGAACAGCAAGCTTATTTATTATTAATTAAGTATCCAAGATTTTCCTTCAGAAAATAAAAATTAAAAAATGATAAGGGATTTTTTTAATCCAAAAAACAATTATTTAAAAAATAAGCTATAGTTAGTAATAATTCATATTTTGCAAGATTAGCAGTACTGTGAAATGAAATTCTGCTTCTTGAGGAATATTCTCTAGCTTCAAATTCATTCTTCTTTTTAAATATTTTATCAATTCAACAAAGTAATAAGATGCCAAAGCATATGCAATTGAAAATAAAAAAAACAAGACCATAATCCCCATGGCACAACACGAGGCATGTCAGCTGTCTGGGACTAAATTTGGCTAAGGGTGCCCCCACACAGATAATTTATTTTTAATTTGAACCCTCACATGGGAGAAGACAAGAGGGTGATAGGTCAACCGAATTTATCAATATTAAAGAAAGAAATATCCAATGTGCATGGATAAATCTCACCTTTTAATGAAAGGCATTACTTAAAATGAGCTTTTAAAAATAGACAATCACATGATATATATACAACTGGCTATTGGCAGCTAGCCACGTCTGGATTAAAGTAAGCTGGGGTCAGCACAGTCTATTGCAACAAATTTCAAGACATTAACTAAAACAAACCATATATAACGATCTAAAGTATATCAGCAGAGCCTAGAGAATAATTAGTAGGGTAAAGCCAAGAAAACAAAAGTGTCAACAAAAAATTGCCTACTCTACATTAAATGAAACACAAACAACTTAAATACAAAATTCAACCAATCCTTAATTGTCAGAACAATTTTAATTTTATTTTTAATTAACAAAACTGATAACTAAGTTAAATTAAATTCAGGACTGATAGGCTTAAAGTATTTAAGTTGCATGGCAGAAAAATATAATATTAATATCTACTCACCAAATTTGAAGACTCACTTGCATCTGGATCATCATCAGATTTTACTACTGAAGAATTTACCTCTGCAGAAGATTGTTCAATCAACTCACTTTTATCATCATTTAAGACATCGCCGTTTAAAATTACAGACGCCTCTTTCTTTTTATCAACAGGAGAAATTACCTCCAGGTTGTTGACTTCAGCGACTTCAATTTTTTTCTCTTTAACAAGCGTGGAAGACGCTCTTGCTCTGAGGTTTTCTGAAGACCTAGGAGGACGGTTTGAGTCAGAGCGTAAACTGCTGGACCCTGCAATATAGCTACTCGGGGCGTAAGTGTTCCTGAACTCGTTCACGTCAAATGTAGTGAAATTTGTAAGTTTCCTATAGCCCTTTGATGCTGTTGATTCAGAACTGTAGCTAGAGGTGCGAGACCTTGCTGTGTCCTTTATTGACCTGGTAAGGGAGTCACGAGTCTGGCTCCTGTCCCTTATATCATCAGTAAGGGAGCTTGACCTCGCCCCAAGCCCACTCCTGAACATAAGAAAAATATAAAACAATTAAGAGTTAAATATTGATAAAATGAATTTATAGCACTCAAATGACGCAGCTTAAAATATTTTAAACAGTAATACTTATATTTAATTTTTATAAAATAAGTACAAAGGCAAATAATAATACAATAATCGAAGCTTTATTAACCAAATGACTATTTGGAACAAATTTAAGTTCCTTAACATTCAAGTAAAGGTGAAAAAAATACTTACATTAAATATTCTCACCTTTGCGAAGAATATTTCTGTACAAGATCAGTAACAGCAGGAGTAGATGAAGACGTTCTGCGAGCACATCCAGTGTTGCTGACACTGCTGTATTTATAACGAGAATAATCTGAGTCCAGAATACTCCTAGTTAAAGTAGCAGGCATTGCTGGACTGTCCCGGTGGTAGTCCACTGTCACTGCAGAGCAAGGCATTATACCTCACAAGAGCTCTGTATGATAAATAAGAATAAAATGAATAATTACAATACTTAAAGTTTGAATCACAAAAGAAGTATTTCTTAACATTACTCAAACGGTAATTATCCCACAAATAAAACATAGTAACTTCACTTAAAAGACATAGAAACATATTGTTTAATAAAATTCATGTAATTTAAAATGAGACCAAAATTTTAAGCATGATTGAAAGAAATTTGGTTATGAGCAATAAAGCATACAAAACATAACTCATAACATACCAGCTGGGAGAAACTATTTTGTGGAACTAATCACCCATAATCCAGTTTGATGATTTTCAGGGACTTCCCAAGGATAGAATGACAAATGGATCTCAATGACAGATAACTATTACTAAAATAAAGCAAGAATCATAAATACACGAATGTACTTAATGAAGCACTCAATTGTTGGATAACTACGATTAATACACGAAATATCACATGAAAAAGAGAGAAAATAAAAACTAAAAATTTAAGAGAGGATAGGGGATCATAAAGCATACATAAAAAAGGGGCGAGGACTTATCTTATTTTTTACCTTGAAATAGCTATTTTTCTTTGGATATTGTACACTTGAGAGAGAAGCGGTCAGAACTTTGCCAAAAACAGAATTTCATAAGGCAATAGGTGGGCCATGTTTCGACTGGGAAGATTTTAAAACAGAGGAAAGAAAAGCTCCTAGAGGAGTCTGGTGATCGCGCGCCACTTCACTATACCTAACCACTTGAGTAACGCTAGGAAATTGGTAACATTTACAGAAATTCTTACCTAATAAAGACCCAAATACGTAGCTTCATCAAAACCCATTTTAAGAAGAGTGACGTCACCTGCGACTACGGGACGTTTAATAAAATGGGATATTGAATTTCAAAGAGATCGAAAAATCTATTTCCTTGGACGAAACATAATTGTGAGAGATCTAGCGGATTATTCTTGAAACTAAGCTGAAAGATAAGTTTATTTTTCCAGCAATTTTTATTGCAAACTTATTGTCATAAAACATAGAAAATTAAACAAATATTGTTTTATTATATATAATAATAATGTATTATTATACAACTAATTTTAAGTGAGTATTTGTCTATTAACTCATACTTTGACTCGTTTTTTTTTATTACTTAATGCAATTTTTTTTTATTCCATAATCCTCACTGTTTTGCTCCAGAATGCAATCATAGTTTGATTAAGAAAGAATGATATTTTTAAAAATTTTCCACCAAGGAAAATAATTCTTTCTGCCGAAAATTTTTAAAAGCCATGCTAATTAGGCTTAAAATATATTTGGACTGTTCTTAAAGTAATTTATAATATGTTCAGTTTTTCTTAGTTAATATTAGAAAATAGTGTAATATGATTTATTATGGGGTCTAGTGCCAAGTTATGTTAGTCATTATGGATTTAAAATGTCAGCCAAGTAATATTTTTTTTTTTTTTTTTTTTGGTTTGGCAAACTAATTTTAATTAAATTAATATTATTTTAACTATTGTTCAGTAGTGAAGTATGACTATTGTGTTATATTTTCACTATACTATCTTAAATTATTGACTAATGCCTCATCAATATATTATGACAATGATTTTCCACAATTTAAAGCATTTTCAATACAATTTCAAAACTTCACCCTGACTGCATAAGAGAATTTCCTGCAATCTGGTTAGTTTTAACCCAATCGATCTATTTTGACAGCAACTCACGCGCATATTGCCATGCTCCTGCAGAATGACACACTCACCAACAAGCTTTAACCGAAGACCGGCAAGGACAATAATGTGAGCCGAAAACCCATATATTCGTCTCTAATCAAACAATTCCTTCGTCTCTTCTACCAATTCTTCTGGCGTCTGACGTCATCCAACCTGCAATCTTTTGCCAGTTATACTAACCCTAGCTGCGCTAGTATCGATCTTAGCACTGCTAAACTTGACAGCTATCTTGCTGAAAGCTATAAAAATTTAATTATGAGATTTATTTATTAGATTTATAGCTAATACTAATTACCTTTTAACTATTATTACAATTAACTTTTAATTATATAATATGTAGCACTAATGTATTACACATTACAGTTATTTTTATTAAAGGTTTTTTTTCGCAATTTCAAACTAACATTAATTCACTTGAACAATGCTGTTTGTTATATTCATTACTGATTAAAACAATAGTAAAGTTTTAATAACTCTAGAAATAGTAATAATAATAATGAATTTTAATTTGTATTACATCATAATTATTGACACCGAACTACCGATGAACTCATTCAATTGGTTTTTAGTTTTATGATTTTTTTTTTATCATTGTTTAATTAACGGCTCCTCAACAAATCATCTGTATCTGCATCTGGTAAATCTGCTATTATTAATTTTAATGAATATTTTTTATTTAAAAAGTAATTTTCTTTTAGTTCTATAGAGAAAATTTTCTATCGCAACCAGCGACGCCAAATTTGACCTACGTAATTGACTTCCAGCTCATGTGAATGTGAATTGAAGAATCCCTCAAGTCCATCTTAAGTCTTTAGTGAAATGCCTGGCCTGTGAACGAGGGTGTGCACGATTTAAATTGAGCATTTAACGAAATTTACGGTCTTCAAATAAAAATTCATAGAATACCTATCATAAAGTTTTTTCACAGAATAATTTACATATGGTGTAGATATGGGCTCAATCAAAAAAGGAACCCATGAATTTAAGGCAAATTGTAAATGAAAATTTCTGAATTCTGAGGATTCCCTGAAAATTTCATCAAAATCGGCCCAGCCGTTTTAAAGTCCATACGTTACATATATACACACATCCCATTTTATATATATAGAAAGATTTATTTCATTAAGTGCATCTGAATATTTTTTTTCTTCTCTCTTCTTCGTGTTCCTAATATATACTTGTTTATCGATTATTACTCTCATTCAGCTTAATATAATCCTTATTCTTAATTTTTTTTTATTAAGCAATATACACTATAAGTATTGTGTCAGAGAACCAACACGAATAGCTAATTTTCATAAGAAGAAATCAAACGAGCGTTCAATATCTCTAAAAAATATTACTAACACAAGTGCATTCTGAAATTACGACATCTATTTACATTGCTTTAAGAATTCAGGATACATTTGGAAGAAACTTCACAATTCCTCCTCAATAGATGCTAATAAAGAATCCCTGCTAAACAGTTTTGAATTTTCAATTTGTTTTAAAATAAACTGTAGAATGGAAGGATACCAAATCCAAAATAAAATCAGAATGCGAAGAAATAATCACTGCTTGAATCTCAGTGTGACGTTCAGGGTATTACAAATATTATTGCTAGGACAATATTTATCCTACAAACTAGCCAATTAATACTTCTTGCCCAGTAATTACGCAAATCTAGACATTCACATTTGCCCTTCTAACTGTTTCAGTCAGAAAAAATGTAAATACTTAAGCATTAATTAAATATTAAATTAAATGCATAAAGTATTAAAACTATTAGTTAGTGATAATGATTTTTTTTTCTTTACGAATTCCAAATATATTTGGAAAATTGTTTCGACATTTCTTCCGATTCCACTTATTAGACTCTACAAATGACAACATATAATTTATAATAAAATATTATATGATATAATATATGTATATAGTGTTATGTAGATAGTATTATAGTCCATTACACTAAAATAAATTTTTCGTGAGGATATTAAAAAGAGACCAAAATTTGTATTAGCAATATCATCGTTGAGATCCGAAAAAGTTTACTGTACATAACAGGAGTAGAAGTAATTTTCTTAGGATTTATAATTCATAGACTAGGCATTAAGGTCACTTAGTGTTTCAATGAAAGTGATAATTTAACTTGTATTAATTTAATTTATTTTTGCCCCAATATTAATAGTTTCAACAATTAACGTAGTCCTTATAGTACTTTTGTTGAGTCTACCCTCTGAAGAAGCTAGCGATCGTCGCCTGAATTTGGCGGAAATTGGTATAAATATAACTATTAAAATTTATTATAAATTGGGCAAAGCCCAGCATTTTCTAAAAGCATAGGAAACTATCAAAAGTTGCATCTAGCTTTCTTACGAACACTGCTGACTGCCGACTCTGCACTTTTCAGCTATACAAACCCAACCATCTTCTGTAACATTGGCTTTCGCTCTCTGATGTTCTGCCAGTCATTATGCACGTGTAGCTACTTGAAAAAAAAAGGTTCCTTTTTAAAAAGCTGAATTAGTGTTCATTATACGGCGCTTCCAAACAGAGGCGCACATAAGTTCTTCAAGTACGTCCGTATGACTTAAACCAGGTGCGAACTTATCCCACATACCGTGGAACTTTGGATTTTTATCCTTAACTGAATGATTGAAGTTTTATGCTATTAAAAAAAAAAGAAGAGAGTTCACTAATATTTAGAAAACTAAATAATAATATCAATACATGTAATAGAGAGAGGAGTTAAGAAGTTTNAAACTTTTCCAGTTTTTTGAATATATATGCATGCAAACTTTCATAAAATTATACAATTTCACATTAGGGGTTTTCCAAACCAAGAAAACTCCTTATATGAAATTAGTTGATTGTTAAGGGTTATTTAATGGTTGAAGTGGAGTAGGGTTTTGGAGAAAGACTAAATTGCCAATATAATCATTGTTAGAATTACCCAAATATTTATTTTAGAAGCCAAATGAAATTATCAAATATTTTTAATCTCTAGTATTTCTATGAAAAATTTATTAATTATTTAAGAATCTAACTTTGAAGGTTTCAATATCAATAATGATCACATACATATTTCTGCGAAAATTTAAAATATTTTTGATTAACTTTATATTTAGAGTACTTTATATACTATTAGTGAAAAGAAAAAAATATTTTTTTGCAATATAATATGTAATGAGGACACCATTCACGCCTTTACCACCACAATTAAAGGTGGAGTTTGACCAAAATAAATTTTTAACTTTTCAGCCAAAGTTTCCACCTACTAAAAACTTCCGCATTTCTAACGGGAAAAAATGAAAGCTTCTTCAAATAGGTCTGCCTTTAACATAGACGTCAATTTCTGAGTTTCTGCTTTTTAATTTTAAAAATTAGACCAAATAACTAATTTGATACTGCTTCTTCAATATGTACTTATATTTTATTGTCTGGCTCTTTCATAAATTATCTTAGCTACTTTATTCTTCTAACAATTGAGAACTTCGGTTTTCTTGAACAACTCACGTGTGCTTTGTCTAGTCCATTTCTGTAAAGATTTAATTTGATTTAACATAGAATATGTATATCTCATTTTATCAAATTTTAATTTTCAAGAATGGTTACTTATATTAATGTTTGGAATTATCGCTTTATTTATTATATATTTATTTTTTAACATTAACAAATCATAAAATTTTCATTAAAAAATAATAATTTCATATTAATTCATTATCTTTCAATTATATTTACTCTTTCCTTGCTATTATGAGATTTTTCAAATTCAGTACTTTAACCTTTGATCTCCTGCTGGATTATATATTGCCCAGTAATGTAATAGGACAGGAAGAATTGAGAAGTAAGAGGTAGGAAGAAAAGGACAGAGAAATGAGATGAAAGGGAGTGTGTGTGTGAGAGAGAGAGAGAGAGAGAGAGAGAGAGAGAGAGAGATAGAGAGAGAGAGAGAGAGAGAGAGAGACAGTCAGACAAGGAAGGGTGATGGAAGACAGATTTAGACAGACAAAGAGATGGAGAGAGAAAGAAAGAGAGAGAGAGAGCGAAAGAGAAGTTTTGAGAAGCACCCAATCAGAGAACCCACAGGTGAGAACAGAAGGGGATGTTTGGCTTCCTGTCTCCAGAGTAACCCACAGTCAATAGTCACTTCAGATGTATATCCTCGAGTGTTCCTCAAACATGCTATTCTGCCTCTTATTATCAAAATGCCATTATTTCCAATGGTTTTTACATTGTTTAATATGATTGAGTTTGTTTCATCTAAATATGAAGAAGGAGAGATTAAAACACATATGGTTAGTTATTTATTCGAATTAATTGAAAAATTCTTTTAAATCATTAAGATTCACTACATAACAATTTATACTGATATTTATGTCATGAGTAACCCAGCATCATTGTCAATCTAATCAATCCATTAGAATGGAAGAATTAGAATCAAATCAATAATATGATTTAATTTTAAGATCCTGTTAACTTCAATCTTAGAAAAAAGTTAAAGTTATTTATTGCTTAAATACAGAAAATATTCATGTATAAAAGACACTTAGAATCACTCGGTGAATAATTTAATTTTGGGCCAATTAATTCAAAATGCTCACACTGAAGTTCTCATTACTTTTTGGTTTAACTATAAGAAAATGGTAAAAATACTAATTATTGCCGAATTATCATAGTTAAACTGTAATGACAAATAGTTAAATTGCAATTTTCATTTTAGTTTTAGTTTTTTTTTAGAAAATCTTAATCACAAACAATTAATGTTTTGTAAGCTATAAATAAAATATTAGAGCACAAACTAGTGAATGGTTAATTTGTCATAAGAAAATACAATAGAATTCAGTCATTCAATTTTATATTAAGAAGCTGGCCTTTTTGCAATTAAAGTAGTAAGTAATATTTCTTAAAAGTCTTCTAAAGTTAAAATTTTCTCTATAAAACTAAAAGAAAATTACCTTTTGAATAAAAAATATTCATTATAAATTAATAATAGCAGATTTACCATTGAAAAAGTAAGCAATGAAATTTGCATTGTTAACATGTCACGAGATTTGAAAAATTTTGTCAAATCTCCATCGATCTTACTTAAGGGAAATTAAAAATATGGCCCTTTGAAAAGAAAAAAAAAAAAAAAATTAATAACCT
>KZ807469.1:378498-389004 GCA_000696205.2 Oncopeltus fasciatus | reverse complement strand
AAACTTTTCCAGTTTTTTGAATATATATGCATGCAAACTTTCATAAAATTATACAATTTCACATTAGGGGTTTTCCAAACCAAGAAAACTCCTTATATGAAATTAGTTGATTGTTAAGGGTTATTTAATGGTTGAAGTGGAGTAGGGTTTTGGAGAAAGACTAAATTGCCAATATAATCATTGTTAGAATTACCCAAATATTTATTTTAGAAGCCAAATGAAATTATCAAATATTTTTAATCTCTAGTATTTCTATGAAAAATTTATTAATTATTTAAGAATCTAACTTTGAAGGTTGAGTAAGTCGCTCTATTTTAAAATTATAAAATTAAATTTGGTATTTTATAGGACAAAAGTTTATTTAATTAATTTTTTACTGACCTCGCTCAATGGGAGGGGATTTAGAGGAAGACCAAATCTTTAATATTTTTTTATTATTTGTTTTATGACAATCATCCATAGAACATAAAGTATGGAAAATTGTCATCAAATATATGTTTATAATATTTTTATAATGAAAACATATTAAAGAAAGTATTTAAGAATGTAACTATTATGTTAATTGATTTCCTTACACGCCTCATGTAGTAGGCTAAAGCCAGCTTTAGCAATAATACCTTCTTTCCTGTTGTCTTTGGCTCCTAAGATAAAATTAGGGTTCGGTCAAGGTAGATCTGAAAAAATACAAATTTAAAAAATGTGAATTTTTTAAATTATCTTCCAACGTTTCGGCATACATTGTAAGCCACCTTCAGACTATCTTGAAGGCAAGAGGGGACGTCATGTCACTAAGATCCCATTTTCATGACTGAGAGGAAGAGTTTGAAACTTGTCTTCTTGTGGCAGGTGGCTTACAATGTAAGCCAAAACATTGTCAGATAATTTAAATACACTTACATACATTTTTTAAATTTGAATTTTTTTTAATCTACCTTGAACGAACCCCAACAAAAACATCTAATAATAATATCCACGGTCTAAAAAAACTCTCCATTAGTTATTTACTTTTATTTGTACCCACCATTAATGCAACAGGAAATCTGTTTCAATTTTTAGACAAAAAAGCCTCAGAAAATATGACATTTTGTTTTATTGTAGAATGATTTATGTATAATTTTCATTCTTTGTATAAAATATGTTTAAAAAACAAATTTTTCAAAATAATTCATTTACGAAAAATTTGTGAAATATTCCAAAACAGTTGAAATAGTGCATTAAAAATTCTTATGTCTTAAACTTTAGTGGTAGTTAAGGAGAAACTGCAATGAAGACTGCAATCATTTATCTTTAGACCTCAAGTCTTAGTTACTAGAGCAGCTGGTCATACAGTTCCTAAACATAAAAGTCATTTTAATGCTATATGATTTGGAACTTCGCAGTGAACTCATTTTAATATTAATTTGAGGTTTTAAAAGGAAATTTTTGTCAATCTGAGAGATCGATTCTTGGAAATTAGAAACGAAATCAGATAGTTTTTAAAAATTATAATTAGGTAAATTTATAAAATTACATAACTAAACATTTTTTACTTTCCAGAAATGGGTATTCATATCACGATTTTGTTTCCTTTCTGAACATGGCCAATTTCAATATGACATCCAATATGATAAGGTACTAACTTACTTTAGTTTAAGTAATTTTATTTCTTATTTTCTCTTCTTATATAAATTTATATATGTGTATCCTTTAATTTCTTCAGATCTATGCTCCAATAAATCTCTTACTCTACTATGACAGCGATCATCAATGGCCTGCTGTATATAAGTCAAACAAGGTATAATTATCTTAACTGTAGTCACTATTGCAATATATTACCCATATTTCAATATATTATCATAGCAGCTTGTGAATTTGGATATGTTTGCATAGTTGTTTACATTGGTCATTTTTTGAAATTGCTTAGTATTTTCTCTGATTTTAATGACTGGGTACCTACAGTATTGTTTAATATATCATAAAACATACAGGAAGTGGTTAACAACTCAGTTAAAAGGAGTATCGATATAAAAATTCTATAATGATTTTATAAAATAGAATTTTGTGTTTTAAGCATCATGTTTATTTTCCATAAATTTGAACCGGTAGAAATAATCTTTAGAGACTACTTTTTTTGTTTTTTTATTCCATATATTTTTAATAAATAAAATTATTGTTATAAATATAAAAGTGTTTCTTTTCCCTATTGAAATTTTCTACATTAAATTGGTTAACTCATCAATGCTCTAGGTACTATACTGATACTGGAAATTGCCATAAGATATAAAATTTCATTTTAATGAAAATGAGGATCAAGTATAGTAATCAGACATTTAGAAACAATAATATCAAGTTGGTCATTTTATTGCAAGAGGTAATATGTAATTATGGGTAGCATAAAGGAGAACTATTTGCTTTGGGTCAATTTTTTGTTGCTATAAAAAGTAAACATCTCCAAAATATATCAAATATTTATGAGTAGAGAATTTTTTGGGGTTTGGTGAAGGTGGATAAAAAAAAAATACTATTATTAAAAAAATATTTTTTTGGGGGGGATCAACCTTCACCGAGCCCCAACAAATTCTCTACTAGTAATCTCCACGATCAAAAACTCTCCATATTATAATATTATTAAATTAACTCCAAGTGTATTAATTCAAACTTCTGTATTTATTTTACTTTTTAACATATTTTAAAGATGTCTATTTTATTATTGATACTTAAAATTTATTTTATTTTATTTTGTTTGTAGTTTTAAGGAACTCAACTACTAAGGTTATCAGCACCTATATTTTATTATTGTATCACATACAATTATTATTATAATCCATATAACATTTTATTATTTGTATAGGATTACATAAATATTGGGGGAGTGGAACACCTATTTGATTACTTTATATATTTTGGAAAGTTATTTTGTAATTCTAAGTTTCATTTTTTTTTTTTTACATAGATTTATGGGGTCTACTATACTTGGGGATCTTTGGAGATAAGATAAATCAAGGGGGCTCATGCCAAAAAGCCCAGGTCCCCGACCCTCATCACAGGACAGGCCCCGCAATCACCCCAATTATTTATTATGTGGGTAGCCTAGAAGCAAGCTCACTAATGATTATATCTTTGGCCAATTCTGAAGTAATGCAGCAATTGAGAACATTCTCATGGCAGATTCTTTGAATTTTTTTTTCTCCAATCCTATCTGTTAGGAATTTTTAATTTTTATATATTTATCATACCTTTTGTTATCCGTCTTCATTGGTTTCTGCAAACCATCTTCTATTGGCAAGCGGTTTTGAACATTATTCATCCTCGTGGCCGAATACATGTATGTATGATGCATTCGGTCACGAAGATGGATAATGTCCGAAAGCGTTTGCCAACAGAAGATGGTTTGCAGAAACCAATGAAGACGGATTACAGAAGGTATGATAGTTCTATGTTCATTGGTAGTTATAATAACCCTTTAAATTATTTACCTATTATATATTTGTTTGTGAGTATTCTCTGTATAGTCTGATATTCCCACATTCATTGTATTAAATGCCTCATGTGATGTCCCATCTTCAGTACAGACTAACTCTATCTTCAATTCAATTTTTCTTTTAATGCAATACTAGTCTTTTAAACAACCAGTTCTCCTAACATTTATTATCGCTCTAGGACCTTGGTAGTATATAATTAAAAGTGTGTCAGGCCATTGTGAATAATTCAAACATTCTTCTTTATCTTTGGTCCCCAAAAAAGTAGTGTTTTAGAATTTACTAACAGGACTAATGCCAAGATAAATGCCAACCACAAGACTCAGAATTTGCCTATGAACCAAATTTGGCTTATTAGTTAGCAAAATTGGACCAATAGGAATGAGGATTTTCCTATGACCCACTGTTTCATTAAAAATCACAAAAGGACTGAAACATTCAAATTATTGGAATGAATCTTTAAAAAAATTTAACTTGAATGATACATAAGTGATTTGAATTGCTATTTACCGAGATGAAATAATAAAAAATGGAAGCTTACCTAAAACCCTTAATTGTAACCCAATACAATTACTTAGATAATGGTTATTTTAAGAATACAAAATTCAATTTACAGATTTGAAATAATTATCACTTTGTTTCCTGTGAATCAGGATTATTGATTAATTATTAATCCAAATTATTTGGAGTAGGAATGGAAACCTGAAATTTGACTCTTTTCAGAGCTCGGCTGGCCATAATTTACATTTAAAATTTACAAAACTCAATATCTAGGTTTTTGTTTTTTTTGGTTTTTCTTTATGGAAGAGTATGACTTTAATTAAATGATGAAAAAATGAGTGTATCCTTAACACTTGATTCATATAATAATAATAATAAATTTAAATGCATCACAACTTGCTAAATTTTAAATTGAAAGTGATTAAAAATTCAAAATTGTTTACTATAAGATGCCTAATTTACTATATAATTTGGTCTGATCAGAAGTGAGGGTTTATTTGAAACCCTAAATTTAATTATAAACATTTTTATTGTTTAGCAGTTGCAAATAAGGCTCCTCGAATGCCTTTATATGATATTATTCAGGTGAAATAATTTAATAATAATAATAATAATATTATGTATGAAATATTCAATGCTATTGTTATTTAGGATAACAATAGCATTGAATATTTCAATGGGGAAATTTATTTTAGTGGGGAGTTCTTGATATATGAGATCTGTTTCTTTTATAGACATGCGAACAGAGAGAGGCAGTACTTGACCGACGTCTCAACCAGATAATCACATTAACAAAGTTAGACTATAGCAGTGGCTGTCAGGAACTACTCATCAACCAAAACAAGACAGTTTTAATCCAATGTCATCAGGGCCGGCGCTTTCATAGTTCAAGAGAGAGATGGTGGTTTCTTGCAGTTAGCAACTGCAATACTACAAAGGTTGATTCTTAATACCTTCTTTTATGCACTTATTACTCGTCATACACTCAACCATGTCTTCTTGGAGAACTACAAAAGATCTATTAATTCATATGGCATGAAATGAGCATGAGCCTTGCAATGACTTTTGCCTCCCCCTACCATCCCTTCTCTTTCACAATTATTGGTTCAGTTTTTATGTTTCAATTTAATTATAAACCAGAATTCATTTAGTTTAAATAATCTGCATTTATTTTATCAACTGTGCATTGACCACACAACTTTTAAATAATTGCTAAAATAATTTGATGAAATTTTGTAAATTAAATCCCCATATCATTTAATTTTACATAATTTCAAATAACCATTTTAAGTTCATAGTCCTCCATATGAAAGATATTTAAAATGTAATTTGAGTGTTGAGTGAACTTTCTTATTTTTAAAACATAAAAACTAAATTTAGGCCTTTCATTGTAAAATTCATATATATTGAAATCAGATAAGAAAAAAAGAGGGGGGTTGAAGGAGACATTATTTATAATCATAATATCTTTGTTGCTGTTTGAGTTATGAAAAGGTTTATAGAATATAATAGGTGTAAAATGTAATTTTTAAGCTTATGCCTAAATATTAATGGCATTTAAGTCTCTTAAAAGTGTAAAATATTTTTATGAAAAGTGGTTTTAAAGGAAGAAATATAAAAAGTAACTATGATGGGTGAGTGCTTCCCTCACTTTTCCTTCCCAGCTAGTCTAGAGCAAACTTAAGCGGTAATATTTTTTGTGGTCATTGTTCTCAATGGCTCAAATAAAGTTTCCACATTTATTCTTATTTATATTCTTCTTTAAAGAAGAAATAGATAGATTAGTTTATATTTAAAAGCATGAGCATGCTTAAATGTTTCAGATAAGATATCAACATGTCTGTTGATCTTCTCCAAAGTTTTGAATCTTAATAATTAAGATTCTGTATCATTATCAAATTTTATTTATAGTTCATAGTATTTCAATTGATCAATTGTACCTCTCTAAGAGACTAATTAAAAACCAATTGTCTAATAAAGTGACCAATTGTCAACAGATGGATTGGACTAGATTGATTTTTCTAAATTTTTCTAGATATTTCTAAATTTGTTTTAAAATTTTCCTTAACTCTTCATTATCTCTAACAGAAATGTTAATTGAAAATTGATTTTTCAAGCTTGAAAAATTCAGCTAAATATTTATGGTTATTTACAAAATATATAAGTTTTTCTTAATGACTATCTTTGTTCTTTCAGGGTATAAATCTGAGATATAGATTCCTCATGACCAATGGTGAGGAAGGAGATTATTGGCATGAACACTATTCAGCTGATGAGTTTTGTGAGTTTTGCATAAATATTTTTTTTTTCAAAAATTAAGTACATATTCCTATATTCCTTTATTCCTTTGATACAAACTTGGTTGACTCAAAAACTATTTTCTATATATATATATATATATAACCACATTATCCCCTGCAGTACATATGTTAAAAAAAATTAAGATATTGACATAGGCTTCTATGATCTCCAGGAATATTCATAAAGATTTCTTCTGGGCTTGACCAAGTAGTAAAGTTTCTTCTTGCCAATGCTTTAGGAGTATTTTATTATTATCTACATCATTTTATAACATTTATATTCTATACCATATATAAAAAGAGAGAATAAAAACACATATTTAAGAGTATAATTTTTAGTGCTAGGCGAGTCCTCTTATATATAAAATGTAGAAACCACATTCGATTTTCAGGCTTTTTATTTCGTTCTTGAATTTGTATTATTTTATTGTACTTTGATATAAAATACAATTAATACTCAAGGTATAGTCCATTGTTCTGTACCATTATTAGTCATGTGCTAGCCAATTGCTTAATCCCATGCTGATACCATTCCTTGAGATGGTTGTCAAAGGACGCTTAGACTGCAATTTTAACTTCCACAAAATTATCAAATTGTCAAGGAAACCATCAAATAATATTTAATAATTTCACAATTCGCTTCAGAAGTTGTGAAAGCTTTTTGTCTTAAAATTATGAGAATTTCTTGGACACTCTCATATCTCTACTTTAGTTATTTAGTTAAACTGAAGTTATTTTGAAGAAGTCCAATAGGATTTAACTAGCTTAGCTATTACCAACATACCTATTAGTTGTTATCCATAATTGTTAGATAAAGTTATCTAAATGCATTATTAAGTGTTGATAAGTAATAAATAGGATTAAAACTTTTCCAGTTTTTTGAAGTCTTGAATTTGATAAAACTTTTCTTTTTTTTAATACACCCTTTATTTGTATGAAAAATGCTTGTTAAGGAAGATGAATAAATGAAGATAAATCGATAAATATAACTTTGATGGCAGAGCGCTTCCCTATTCTTTTTTTTCCAGCCAGTCTAGAGCCATATTGGTCTTAACTTTTATCCAAATTGTTCTCTCTGGCTCGTATGATTAAGTAAGTCATTTGCCTTCATGTATGTCAATTATGAATGAAACGTCTGCTTAGATTATGCAGCTTCTGTGACAGACTTTTTTGCTTATATAGGGTATCACAAAAAAAATGTAAGCCAAAAAAAAAAAAAAAAAAAAAAGGAATATTCTTACGAACGGAACAGGGAGACACAGGAGGACAGAAGAAAAGTTGAGCACACTCTCATCTTATGGTCTATGGCCAGCCATAAGATGCCTAATTTAACTTTTTGGGTTGTAAGATTGTTTTTTTTAAATCATTCATATTTTAAAACTAATTATTTGTATGGACAAATTATAGTTTGGAATAATAACAGAGTAGCTTAATTTGGACTTAGTTATGTAGATCCCAAGTAGAGTTTTTTTATTTATTGTCCTTGTTGCAAACGGTTTGGAAAAGTTAATTTATTGTATATCACTACAATAAATAAATAGAAAACTCTCAATTTTGTTTTTTAATTATACTATAAAATAGGTTTTCATTTTTGAATGCCAATTTTTCTAACTGGGAGAAAAAAAAGCTATTTGGTATATTTTTGCAAATTGCAAGAAATATATTACAGTCTCCAGACTGTATCATATTTATTTTTAATGAAATAGCAGTGCTAATACATAATTTTCTTGATTTAAACTTTGCATTGTGGAATGAGATTTTATACATATATATATAGTTCGGTCAAGNTAATTAATAGCCATAAAATATATACTTATATCAATTCAAAAATCTGATTTCACAATCTTTTAAATGACTCCTTTGTTTCCAGTTTCTGAAATGACAACTTTTTCTTGCTAGTGAAAATACCAAAATTCTTTTCTTATGTATGAATTTAATATACATTAATATTTAGTAAATAGAGCCTTTTATTTTCAGATATTCTTCCAGTTTTGACATGTTTCTGTATTGTATATATGGTATTAGTTTTAGCTGTCATCATGTGTGCAAGTAAGTTTGAGAACTTTCAAATGACTGCTCCTATACATCTCTGTGAAAACTTTTTACAATATTTTACTTGTTTTCAGTGGAATTGAAATCAAGGCAGTTATATCATGCAACATATAAGCTTTTTGCAGTATCTGTCTACCTGCAAGTGATTGGTATGTTTATACAGAGTATAGCATATGTAAGGTATGCTGTTGATGGAGTGGGTGTTCCAAAACTTCGCAATGTTGGTGAGCCAGTCAGTTTTTAAATAATAGTATTTATTTATCATTCATTTTACAAATAGATTTGGTGAATTTACTAAGTCAAGGAAATAAGCTGTTTTAAATGTGTTTTATAAAATACATATGCTTTGTAAAACACACTAATGCTATTCATAAGTTTGCATGAAAAGTGTCTGTTACACTATTTGTATATGAAATAAGATTTGAATACTATCAGATGTCAGCAAATATATTTGGATCAGTTGAACCAGTAGTATATGAGTATAGATGCAAGATGCATATGCATATGCTATAATATTTCTGGTAAAAACTTACATACAAAAAATGTTATGTTTATAACTATTGTATGTGAGAAGTTTATACCAGAAATATAGCATATGCATATTGTTATATGTATCTATATAAGTGCAATATAAAATCTGTGAAATCTCAGAGAAAACTATTAGTTTTCAATAATTGGAATGAAAAAGATCTAGTGATTAGATTTTAAGTAATTAGAAATTAGTTTATTAATTAACCAATTTTATAACTCATAAGAAATGTTTACTTTGCAAAATTAAAATAGCAAAGCATGGAATCAACTGCCACAATTTGATTTTTTTAATGCAGGTAGGATAATTGAGTCAGCAAGTGAGGTGACTTTCCTCTTGCTCCTCTTGCTGCTTGCTAAGGGTTATACAATAACAAGAGGCAGATTAAGACTTGGATCTTCAGTGAAATTGACTATTTTTATGTGCGTATATGTAATTACGTATGTAACCTTGTTCATCTATGAACGATTGGTATGTATTCTTGGAGTAATTTTTATCTAATATTAATTTTTGTAAAATAAATATGTTATGAAAAAGAAAACATTCGTTCACAAGATAGGATGGTTGGCATAGTTCCAATTACCCTTAAGTGACATAATTCTAAAGTTTCCATTACATGCTTTCATTAGCAGGCCTTGACAAGTCTTGGAGTAAGCTTATTTGCAAAAAAGGACTAAGCTTATTTACAAGCCTAGACATCCCTCGCCCCATACACAATGATAATTGACATCAACTTAGTCTCTCACTCTCAGGGATTCAAGTAATTTTTAATAATTGGGAATGTGTATGATGAAGAATATGCTGCAATATTTAAAATATAATAACTTGTTATATAATTTCTTTCTCTTGGCCAATTTGTGGAAGGAAGGCTTTTCACATAAAAATTGCATCAGTAAAGGAAAAAGTACTATGTAATGGATGACAGAATGTAAATAATGTATCATTTTAAATTTTTCAGTGGCAACCAGTCACATCATCTATATTATAGAAATAAACAAATTCTAAATAAGGTAAATATTAAAATTTTCTTGTGGTGAATATGAAAAGTTTTAAGGGCTTTTGAATGCTGAAAGGAAAATAAGGTTCAATAATGACTCAAAATGAAACTGAAACCCATTGACTAAAATAAATTTGATCTGAATAGAAGTGATTGGATGAAAACACAACAAAGTAGACAAAGGATAAAATGACTGTTTATTTTTATTTGTCTAATTTTAATGGTGTCATCTGTTGAACCACTAAGTGCATGAGCAAATTTTTGTGTAAATGATTTCTGGTCAAATTTTGGGATGAAATTTATGTAATATTACGCTGGCTCCATACAAATTTCAAATAAAACATAAAAAAAAAAGTCTCTAGTTTAGTTTGATCTAGGCCACTTTGAAGAAAAATCATATTAAGTAGTAGATGTGAATTTCTATTTAAATGACAAGTTATACTGAAAATAAATAAAGGTTCTTTTCTTATCTTTATATCCATTTACTTATTAAAAAAAAAGATTGATTATCACACTGCTTTCATTTATTTATTTTTAAAATTTTGTAAAAATATATATATTTAAATATAAATCATCATCCCTGAAATTCACTTCAATTAAAATGGGATGAATAATGTGATTCATTCAATGTTGTGATCCTTTTTTTCTGAGCACACAAGATTGGCTATA
>KZ807469.1:352564-378456 GCA_000696205.2 Oncopeltus fasciatus | reverse complement strand
TATATAATTTATTTCATTCAATTAAAAACATTGTTTACCAAGAGAAAACAAATCATCATCCAGCAAATTTTTAAACATTCTATAAAAACTTTTCAAATGATTAAATCATTAACTTTTTCAAATCATAAGTATTGAAATGGAAGGTGCAATTTATGTTTACAAAAGTTGTGACCTGACAATCCTCAAATCGAGCCTTCAATATTCATGGATTCAGAGAAGTCAATATAATTTCTGTAATTTCAGTTCTTTGATCCTGGGGAAGTATTGTATCTATATGAGTCACCAGCAGGTTATGGACTAGTTTTCCTCCGCATTGTTGCTTGGTGGATGTTTATTTACTCCACTGTTTTCACACTGAAACACTATCCAGAAAAGTCTTCTTTTTATTACCCTTTCAACTTAGTTGGAACTATGTGGTGAGTTTTAGTATCAGCATTCATATTTATTTATTTGTTGAGTTATCTAATTTTCTTAATTTCTTGATAAAATAAAACTGACTCCTGTCAAAGGCCAAAAATCCAGAGTAAACTACAAGTACTTATAGCCAGTTATCTCAGCTACTTAAGCAGTGATGTGGAATTTTATTTTATTTTTCAATGATTACAGAATCTTTGAGGCTTTTAATTAGTTAAATACTGGAAGATAACTAATTAATAGCCATAAAACCAGAATTTGGAATAAATTAATTTAACTTATTTTTAATGAATTTTAATAAGATAAAAAGCATCCTATTCTGAAATGTTCCCTGGCAAGACAATTTAGTCAAATATTTTTATTTAAAAATCAAATATAAGTCATACAATTCTGTGTCAAGTTAACTAAATCACTAACTTAGCAATCAATAACTTTGTATTTGAATCATTTTAAATACCTCAAATTTGAGTTATAAATTTGGTAAAATTAGAAAATATTATTTTATTTGAGTGCTACCTCATATAACCATTATAAACTTATAAAATTGTTATTACCAGTTCAAATCCAGAGCCCCTTCACATCTTTAATTTCATAATATTAAGATTTTGCACTACTGTCAATTATTGGTCTATATAAAAAAAAAATTATTATTATCCTTAGCTATAGAGATCTAATTGACAGCAATTAGAGATAGTTTTATATTTTTATCCAGATTTATAGCTTAATTTTATTAACATGGTTTCTAATAACAATAAACAAATCAAATCATTTAAATATTTTTTTCAAATATTTTGTCCGTATAAAGAAAAATTTGATACAAAGAAAAATAGCAACAAGCTGCAATAGAATTTAACGAAGAATTAAGCCGAAGAGGAATAAAGATAAATACTAACAAAAACAAAATAGTACGAGTGGGCAGAAAGCAGGATGATGTTAATGTTTACTGCAGGGGAAAAGATGGAAGTGATAACTGACTGCAAAGATCTGTGTTAGCCAGAAGTGGGAAAGTAGAAACAGAAACATTACTCAAGATTAACGAGGCAAGTTCTGTCTACAAGCAGATATGTATCACTGTGGTTAGGAAATGGGAAGTAAGCAAGAATGTCATACTCTTCAGAATAAGGGATAGTTTTTAATAAATTGATTTTTTAAAGAAAAATTATAGGCAGGGAAGGTTCCCTAAACTTGAGATCTTAAATGTTAGGGTGGATAATTTTTTATAGTAATATTCTTTTGAAATAGTAATTCTCTAATTATAATTTTGAAGGGATATAATTAGCGGGATTTGGAGGGTTTGTCTTTACTCTGAATAATGTATAATATAATACAATTTANTTGAAATATAATACAATTTATATTAAATAATTTATAATATTAATTATATAATTTATAATATTTGAGATTGGTGATACACAGATAGATGGTGGGAAGATTAGTATTTGTTGTGGGCAAATTGTTGTTGAGAGAGGAATATTAAAGAAGTACTCCATAATTAAGAGTGTGGAGGTTTTATAATGATTGTGGCAAATGATATCTGAGTTACTGTTGATAATCAATAATACAATAATTAATATTTAGCCAGGAAATATTGGATTACCTAAGAATTTCATAAGCTAGTCCCCACTCTTGAAGGCGTACAATGTAATATTCAACAGGAGATATTTCTGTCAATCTTACAGTTCTACTATATAAAAAGGTCAATGTTCAAGACATACAAATTATAGAGAACTACATTTTTAAAAAATATAGTAAAAATATTTCATGGTACTGCATCACTGGTTGACTTGACCCATAATCAGTCAATGACTCAACAATAATAATAACTCAAAGAGTTTCTGGCAATATTTATGAAAATTATTCGACTATTGATAATATATCTTAGCTAGGAAAAGCAGAAAGTTTACTCATTTTTTGTTTATACCACTGTTGTATTTGATCACATAGATAGGCACACATTAATTTATAAGTTATGCCAAACAGGTTGGTCACCATGAACTTTAAAAATTATAAAATTCCTACATAATACACAGTGGGCTACATATAGAATAAATCAGAACTTTCAGTGGTGATATAATAGTTGCAAACATAAAGATTAAATTATGTTATTGTTAAGTGGTTCCCAATAAAATGAGAAAATTAAGATAAAAGAAAAATAGTTGATTTTTCAACCAAGAAAATAATAAATTTTTTTTTCCTTCCCGAAATGTAAGGGGTGGAGATGGAGCAAAATTGATAGTAAGTTGCTGATCTTCAAAAGTCTTTTGTTCTTGTTTTTTGGTATGGCTATCCTTTTTGTCAGAAGTGATTTTCAACCCAGATTAAAGAATGGGTTAGAATTTAAATAGAGTAGTGAGTTTCTCATCATTAAATAGCAGTATTATAGTTTAGATTTGATTTTTTTTTTAGTTAAAAAAAATTATTCACCTGAGAAAATGTTAAATATTAAGATGTTTTCAATTAATTTGCCTAGGTTTGTAGCAGGACCAGCATTTATTCTAGCCGCAAACACTCTTATTGACAAATGGGTCCGGGAGAGTGTGGTTTGCGCTGTACAGCATTTCATAGCCCTTGCTGGGCATATCTTATTCCTTGTAAGCCATTTTATTGCACAGTTTTATACCACATTAGTTTAGCATTAATAAGATAATCATATGAATAATTTTTAATATAAATTCTCAAAATGAATACAATATGAGTTTAATATATTTTGTATTGTAGGAAATGTAGGAGTTTACTATTTGAGTCCAGTTTATATCATATATTTTTCTGGAAAAAAGTTACTTACTAAGAAAAATTTTTTTTAACATTTAAATTCTTATAGACTTTTAAATATTTTTTTTTTAATGAACCCCTGCCCATTTTACAAACCAATCTAATTCTGCAATATAATGTTTCATTATTTTGTCTTATATTTACAAAAATTTAATCTTATTTGTTTAGTGGCATTTTGATTTTCAATGAGCTGATATATAAGTAGATGGCTTGAGTGACAAACAGTTCCCTCACCAGCATTTTTTGTGGATAATTAATGTTGCAGGTTTTGGATCTCCTTAGCCTCTTAGAAATATTATCTATTTCCATCTCTGAAGCATAAGATAAAAATAATATGAATATCATACTGTTTTGATCCTGAAGATTAACATGAATTGTACATGAAATATTTTAGTCTTTTTTAATTTTGATAAATAAGTAATAAAAAAATTGACATTAAACATAGAATTCTAATCATTTGCGTAAAAGAATTTGTTGGTTTATTAGCTTGATGAAAAAATGTGAAAAAATATATGAATAAAGACAACAATTTGACAAGCACAATTATAACAAATAAGTCATATTTTGTTATAATTATTGTCCCTAATATGTTATATTATTGCCATCAAACTTGTCTGAAATCAAACTTGAAATCAGTTTATGCAATTGATATATATATAAATAAATAAATAAATAAATAGTAATTTTAATGTTATTTAGTCCATTCCTGATCTGATGTGATCATTGATCAGCTTAAAGAATAAATCAGTAAAAAGCAAAGGAAATTGTGCAAAGACTAGAATTTTTTTAATGAAATAATTTGAAATAATTGTTTAATATCTTTCTAGTAATGACCCTACTTCTTATTTCAATAATTAGTTCATTTATATGAATTAAGTTCTTTATTTCATTTCAGATTCTTACAGTCCCCAACAAAGCAAACAAAAACTTTCCCTATCATGTTAGGACTACTCAGATTGGTGTAATGGAAATGACAAATGGAATTAGTGGGAATAACACTATAGACCACTTTGGACATCACCCATATGCACCAGGTGGTCCTACTTTCCAACCTAGCTGGACACGAGTGCCGACCGAACTCTTTACTATCAGCAGCCCACAGCAGCGACCTCATGTGAGTAGTTTTTTCTCTTCGTTATTATACCAGTTTCTTATTTAAACTGGTATAGAGTTATCCTAAAATAATTACAGCAGATATCTTCAAATGATTTATTAATCCATATTATACATTTTATTGAAAGCATCATGGAATTTGCCAATGATTGAGATAAATCAAAGTCTCATTTATTTAAGGATTTTGGATAAAACTGTTTTAACATTAAATTAAATTACTGCATATGGTCAACCATTTTTAATTGAAATTCTGCTATTTATATTGTGGCCTACACATTTTTTAAATATAAAAGTTCTTTTTCTGGACACTTTTGTGTGTAGGAACTTGAGACTGAAATAGGTATATCTTTGATGATGTCTTTGATGTTCTCACTTACAAAACTATAATATTTCTCAGAAAATTCTGTAATTCACTTTGACCTTGACTTTTGGTCAGTGTAATTATTTCATTTATTGTGCTACTGTAACTAAAACCTATATTAACTGTATCTATATATTTACGATAATATTTATTTATTTCAGTAAAAATGCATTTAATATATTTTTCTGCATGTACAAAAATATGGATACCTAGTAAATTAAAAATATTTTACTAAGTTATGATTAGAAATTTAAAAAAAGAAGATTTATATTAAAAATATTTGTTTAAGAAATTCAATCAATCTCAGAATAGATTGTTTTCAAATGAATAATTCTGACAGGTTAATAATTAAAAATTGAGTAGTTATTAGTTTAATTATAAATAGCACAGGATAAGAAATTATTATTAATATTATTGAAAAACAAGTTCACTCTCATTTTAATTTATCACCTTTTTCTTTTAAATTCTAAGATCAATTGACCATAATTTGAGGTAAAACTGATGTAGATATGACAAAAAACACTAGTAACAATTGTCTGTTCAAAAAGTGATTTAAAACTATAAACTATAAAAGCTATAACAGTCTTCAAATTTTAATTTTATTTGAGGCCTTTTCATTAGCTTAATTAAGTTTAGAAGTAATTATTATCACTAGATGTTGGGTTCTATAAAAATTGATATTAAGCAAGATATTTAAAAATGCAACTATGAAGGTTGACAACCTTCCCTACTCCTAGACAGATTAAAAAATGTTCTTTTTTTTATTTATTAATTTTTTTTTAATGGTGTGTCTACCTTTGGTCATTAACGCCAGGGAGATATTAATAATATCTAAGTCGTTTGTCTAGAGTCCCATTTAAGTTATATTTATTTTTTCCTTGTTTCCTTATATTTTAGGCACTCTATAAAAATAAGTTTTGACGGTTCTTTGCAAGTAAGTCTGCATTTTCATAGCCTGAAATTCTGTGGTGACGAGGTATCCATTTAAGTGTCACTTTGCTACCTTTCTTGTTGAGGTGATATATTGTGATTAGTGTCTATTGTGAGATGTTGATTGGTGAAAGGGCTATGTAAAGCTAAAGGAGCAGATAAAGAGTCGGTAAATATAGAAATGTTTTTTGATAATGGCAATTTAATATTTAAAGCTTTGTTTATTGCGAGTCATTCTGCGGTAAACACGCTTGTCATCTGCGACAAAGAGAACATAAAGGGTCTGCCATCTATTAAGAAAGCTGATCCAACGCCTTCAGTTTTTTGAGCCGTCCTTATAAATGCTTATGCAAGATTTTTTATCTGGGACAAGCTTTTTATAGTTATTCTGAAATAAGATGGGGGATGGTATCCTTTTTTATGTACTAGGTGAGAGTTAGGTTAATATGTACTGGCTCTCAGGACCAAGGTGGTTTTGGAGAGACTGACAGGAATAATCTGTGGAATTTGTATGGCATATTTTCTAATGAGGTCATGAGTTCTCCTTGTAAAATATGATGAACCAATGTGAAGTGGGCGAATTTTTGATACTGTGGGTGACACTAAGATAGAGTAATAATATCTGAGAAAGAAATGCAACCATAGTCCAATTTAGACTGTGTCAAGCTCCTATAAAGGAGAAGCATGCATGAGCGATCAGTGCCCCATGATGTATTTGAGATCATCTTCAATATATTAGAGGACTTAAGGCATTTCATGCAGCCCAGTTAAGGTGAGAATCTAAGATGAGACCTAGGAATGTGGTTGTATCCTTGTATATTATTTCCCTATTACCAATGAAGATGGGTGGGGAGTTCATTGTCTTTCTTCATGAAAAGATTACGGCAACTGTTTTTGTATTAGAAATTGTAAATCCATGTTCCATAAGGAACTGCGATATATTGTCAAGGATGGACTGCAGAAAAGTAGTGATATCCTCTAAATTTCGCCCTGAAGAATAAATGACCAGGCCATCTGCCAGTAACATACCACTAACAGGATAAGCGATTTTAAAACACTATCCAAAGCCGTTTTGAAGTTATCGGGACTGACCACCGATCCCTGGGGGACTCCGTTCTCTTGAATAAATTCTCTAGACAGGCTGTTATCAATTTTGATTTTAAAGGACCTTTTAAGGATGAGCCTTTATGTTATAATTGAGAAAACTAGGTTCAAACAATATTTTGCTGTTTTTCATATGCCTCATTTGTGAGGTGAATGAAAACAATCTAATACACTCGTACAACCATTCATAATTTTCAGTATTGAAAAATTGTTCATATTTAATTTTTTTATTTAACAAAGCATAAATATGGAATATCAATAAAACATAGGAAATATCATATTTTTTTGTTTTCTTTATATTTTTCTTGAAATGTGATTACATGCCAATTTTTTAGATGAAAATTTGTGGCAAGTTTTAAAAAAATCATTTAAACTAGTTTTACTCTAGTCTCTAGAAGAAAAATTTTTTTTTTAGCTCTCACCCCTTATTTTTTTCAATGGCCTCCCTGAACCATTGCCATATTACAAAGTCTCAAAATTTTATCTAAATTCAGTCAGCTGTTAGGTCTTAATTTTATTTTATACGTACATATAACATTATACAAATGTCAAATAATTGACCTTGATTTTTTATCACTATGTTTTTCTTAACTTTGGTTATATACATTTATCAGTGTGTGTGTGAATATATGTAGTGAAGAGCCTATAATTTTAAAGTGATGGTAAGTATGTATAGGGTGTCCCAAAATCAACGCAAGATTTGAATTAAAAAGAAAACACAGTTTTTAGTATTTTTATGTTTTTTGTTGAATCATAAAGTACATAGAATAGGGTTATTTATGGAATAACACATCGGGCAAATGGCCATGGAGGCCACATTCCCACAAGTTAGTCGAAGGCTTCCATGACCATTTTGTGTTAATCAGGCTGAATTTTGTTGATGCTGCGTTGAATCTTCTCCTTCAATGTACGGGTGGTTTTGGGCTTGTTGACTTAGACCTTTGATTTCAAACACTCCCATAAAAAGAAATCTAATTGTGTAAAATAACACGATCAGGGGGCTAATTCTGATCACCAAAACGAGAGAGTACACGACCTGGAAATGTCTCATGTAGTAATTGAATTGTTTCACGGGCTGTGTGGCAAACACATTTGCCCGATGTATTATTGCATAAATAATTCTTTCCTATGTACTTTATGATTCAATAAAAAGACTAAAAAACTATGTTTTCTATTATTTAATGAATTTTCACGTCTTGCATTAATTTTGTGTTAATAACCCATTAGTTATTGAATATTGACAGTAATCTGAATCGTTTTCTATTTTTTAGTTATCTCGGTTGAGTCGGAGGATCAGAATGCAGGAAATTATTGAGGAACGATCATTCACTCCTGAAAATGTAGTTATTAGACCAGAAGAAGTTCTTCCTCTTTCCAATGGAACTGTCGCTCCTCACAGACTACAGCCACTATCAGACAGTAGCCTAGCTAGGGACATTAATGCTAACAAGCGTACACAGATTAATGAAACGCTCCACACTCCAAAAAACTCTCTTGATGACTCCTTCATTCCAGATGTACTTCCAAATCACATTCAAACATTGAATCCAAGCAATTTGAAAGAATCTTCATTACTTCTGAATGGCTTAAATGGTTCAAAATTTTTAACAAATGAGCTTCTTGCTGTCGGTCAGTCACAGGAAGACTCAATGGGCTCATTGGTTACTGGAAACTGTAATAAAGAGACAAAGTGTGCATTGCCAGAACATAATAGTAACCTTAATTCACTGCCTGAAGCAGATGAAATTGATTCCCCAAATACAAGAAGGAATGAAATAACTTATTCAATTCCATTGTCTGAAATCACAGATGCTAAAAATGAGAATTTGGTAGTGTCAAATATGATAGTTCCACTAATTCACAATGAAGATATTTCAATTCCAAAGATGAAATTTAACAAGGTTCCTGAATTAAAAATTTTAGAAATTGAACTCTCCAAATCTAAAAATGAACAAGAAGTATTGCCAGTATCAGAAACTGAACAAGAAAAAGCTTTAGAGTCTCCTGGTGAAAACACAACTGCAACTGATGACAAAGAGGAACCATCCAGTTATTCAATTCCCAAGAAGAAGATATCAATATTTGATCCTATAACTTAAAAATATTTTAATTAAAACATTAATTTCATAACTAATCTCTTCTAATTATGTAACATATTATCTGTCACTTATTCAGAAACTTATTCTTGAAACATTTTATTTAAATATTTTTAGTATTGTTCAAAAGTTCATAGACCATTTTTTATTTTCATTAAAGGATTTTATTTCTTTATTTGTAATATAAAAATTGTTCTTAGTTCTAAAAATATGAATATAAATTGCATTGGGAGAAATAAGAAATGATGAGGACTTGTGAAGTTTTGAAGAATTAGAAAAAAACATATGAGGAACATGCTGGAAATTGGAGGTAAAGTCTTGAAAAAGATTATGCTAAGTGTACATAGTTTTTGAACCGCACAACTAAGTGATTTTACTTCACTGACTTGTAATATGTAATGGGCATACTCTGATCAAGAGAATAGAAATGATGATTTAAAAATATAAATCAGTGACCAAGTTACCACATAATTTTTACAGAACATATTGAACTTATTTTAAGTTATACAAATAATTAGCGGTTAAAATTAATACTTGGAAGTTTTTGACACATCTTAGACCAGTGCAGTGTTACGAAATGCAAATATAACTGAACCAAAAACCCTGCTGCCCATATTCCAAGGTATGTGAATCTTGAAAATTTGTTCTCTTATTTATATTTTAATTTATAATATGATGGTAAAATTGGTTTTGATCTATATTTAACCATAATACGAATATTGCAAAAGAATTTGAAAATACATAATAATAAAATCAGTCCAACTACAGACCATGGAGGCTCAAAGGGAAACATTTTTTATGGATATATTTATTTATGACCCAGAACAAATAAATCAAATGATGGTAAGTAACTGTACTAGTTTCCTGATTTCCCCCCATTCATTGAAAAACTAGGAACTCATCAGGAATCCAATGATTTACTGCTCACAGATGCACAGAAAGAAAAAATAGCTGTGCTCTAAGAGCATTGAACTTGGAATCTGTTTCAGAAGTCCATTTCCTTAGCCACTGTATAACCATTCTCCTTTCATAAACTAATTATGAAGGCTAAAGCTGCAAAACTGTTCAATTCTGAAGAAGAGCAATTATGAAATTTAAAAATTTACTGTTACTGGATTTACCTTGTTACCAGTTTTGTCTTAAGTTTCTTTTCTAATAATTTTGTTAATATCTTTCTGTCCTCAAATTAAAATATTTTGCGGACCATTGGATTATACTGACCATAGCCTTTTTGCTCTCTTCACAGAAAATCTAATTAATGCTCAACCCTATGAAGTCCCTCTGGCATTCTTTGAAGCATAACCACATCACTGAAGCATTTAAAACTGCACTCATTTTAAAGATTTTGCCATAGGGTCTCTTGTAGTTCTTCTATTTACATCAAGTCCTTTTGAAATATTATTACTGAAATAACTCAAGAACAAAGTAGTGTCTATATCTAAGCCTATTTTGCCACAATCCATATGTTTATTAATATTTGTGAGAGTGGCCTGGTTTTAGTTCCACACAAAAATAGGGAAGAAAATATTTGTTTTTATTTTTATAAGAATCACTCAAGTTAGTGGATCCATAGGAAAAGAAGCAAAAAGCACAAGAAAGCAACAAGTTTATTTTTATTGCTTCGGAGCACTTTTCCACTTTAACTTCTTGAAGCTATTTAGCAAGTAAAAGAAAGTAGTATAAAAAAGAATTAGTGAACTTTCATTTGCACACATCAATGAGTACTACTACTGGTTTAAAAATTAAAGTGACTATATTTAATCAAATTATTAATACATTAAAATTCATTAATGTGTATGCTCAAAGAATTTAATATTTTATGTTAATTTAATACAGACAATATTTTTATAAGTTTCTAGTTAGTTAATAATTATAAATATTTATTGTTTTGTTAAAAATATATTTTATCAACTTAATGTTAAATTAAAGCTGTTACTTGTAAATAAATTATTATTATACATAAAATTATATTGATAAACATAATTTTATATATTTATTTAAAAATAAAAAATTCATGAAAAAATGTTTTTGTTAAAAGTTCACAATCCTTTTTGTAGAGGATTAACCCTTTAATGCAGTGTTGTTATTATATTTTAACTTCATATTAGAGCTACTATAGCATTATTATAAGTAAATTGAGTTACTCATATGTTACAACAAAGTCTCTTTCTCAAATAGGACTCTTAATAGCATTTGTATGTAAACGACAATTTTAAATTGAACCCTCCTTTTACGGCAGTCTCATAGTTCAATTTTGCTGCTGTCTGTGCAACATCTGAATTTCTTTTATTAGGAGTTATTTTGTGGTACGAAACAAATATTATCATAGCTGTTAAAGTCTTAAACAATGTCTTAAACTAATTATTCTTGTTACTTCAATATATTAATTAATTAATATTAAGGATAGTAGCCTTTCAAATAGTCAGTATCATCTCTGCTAAATAACAATGGTATAATGTGGCAAAAAGCTTCTGCAAGAATAAAAAATGTTCAATAGATTTTTAAGGAGAAAAACTGGGATTTTTATTCTCTTTATAGAAGTAATAAATGTTATTAATTTACCTAAAAATAGTGAGAGAATAATTTAAACAGAGTGAAGAAATTGACACTTTGTTCCTTACTCAAAGATCTTTTCTTTTTTTTAAATTAGTGGATGCTCTTTTGACTTCTAGTGGAATAATAGAAGCACTACCAGCCATAAATGAAGCTCCTTTTACTTCAGTTAATTAGATTTTATTGTATAATTATCCACAAAATAAATAAAAAACAATGGTAAAAAAAATCTAATTACTCTTGGAAGAAAGAGCACTTGCAGTGGACAAAGAATGAGAAAAATTTCAAGTAGGGGGATAATTTCCTTTTTTTATTATAAAAAAATTACATGAACATATTATTGAGTAAAAGCAAATTTATAGTACATATAAAGATTCTAATAAACCTATTACTTTGAACAAAATTTAAATTATTTAAATTTAAGATTTTAAAACTTTTAGGAATTTTCAGAATAATGGAATGCTCTAATAGGACCTGTGGGAGACAGTTATATAAAATCTTAAAGCAATTAGTAAAATATATTCTTATAGTAAAATTGAAAGATTTGGAGTAGCTGAAAATAAAATGTAAGCATTTCATTCATCCTAAAACCAGAAATTGACTTAAGTTGAGCTTATTTGGTTTTTGTGAGGGTATTTGTAGTAATAAATGAATAAAATGTATAAAAAGTTTTATTAAATAGGAGGAGAGAAATCAATCAACAGAGTAATGCTTGAGGGCACTGCCTTTGAAAACATTAGTGGCAACTGCTGTACTTATGATGTCAGTACCAAGGAAGAAGTCAAGTGCCACGATGTTTGCATTGTACCACCAGTGTTCCCTACACCAGGAAGTCATTTGGCGGTTTACGCGATGAGCCATCTCTCTGAGGCTTCCTTTGGGCCGAAGAAGGAGGTCCATAGGGCCAGGAGTAAGTTCTGCCATTGCTGCCCACAGCCCTCGCTCTGGATCTCGCAAGCTGTCGTTATGCATGCAATTATCCAGATAGTTAAACAAAGTGTCCACTGACTGTTTGTTACCCCATAATTGTCGAACTGGAGGCCACAACCAGTTATATTCTGAAATTAATGAAATTAATATGTATATTACACTAGAAGTTGGTTTTCACTATACAAATTTACAGATTTAGTAAGCATAGCAATTTTTTGTTATTATACTCTTATCTGTAGCTTTGTCTTGAATGGAAATACAGCCAATTGTGTTAAACTACATTATCTAAACTATTGGGAGAAACGTTAAGTCAAATGTAAATATTAATAGCAATTAGAAAATTGATCTTTTTGTCACAATATTTAAAGGAGATTGAAATCCTGCACAATTCAAGAGGTCATTTTATTATTATTATTAATAAAAATATTTGGCTTAGCAATGAAAAAATTTAGATTTAAAAAAGCTACAATCCTAAAACACTTCAAATCTAAAGACTTCCCTATTGTTTTCGCAACTGGCGCAACAGAATATACTTTGTTTCCTGTTACCCATTCCTATTCCATGCTAGCTGTAACATAGATAAATCCCTCTTTCTCTCTCAATACACCTCAAAATTTGGTTCTCAACTAAATTTATTAAGTTCTTTTCTCACAGTTTCATGTCTCTCTCTATATTATCTCAGTTCCTAAATCAAGTTTCTTCTGCATAATTGACATTATACTCATAACTTTCCAGTTTATATATTATGTAAGTTAAATTGGAGTGTTTTTAACTCTTATCTATTTTGCTGTTCCTTCTCTTGCTGCCTTCTATATTCCATGACAGTGAAGAAACCCAAAAATATATTTTTCTCATAACTTCTATTTTCTATATTTTCAATTTTTAATATAATATTTTCATTTGTGATAAAATATACACAGTTATCTTACATTGCGCCTAATATCTGAAGGCACCTCATAGCTGTCCTAAAACACTTTAACAGAAATTATAAAGTGTATAAAATATTCCAGATCTGAGAATATTGGCTGCCTGGAACTCATCAACCGTGCCTGGCAGTAGCCATAGTTTCTGTTAAAGTAAGTTGATTTAGGGCAGCTCTGAGGGGCCTTGAGATATTGGGGGCAATGTAGTTTTTATACTTTTTATTATTCATATTTATTATAATAAACATATTGGTAATAAATATAACAATCATCTTTCTTAATCATCTTAATCTTTACCTTTCAGTAAGAATGTGTGTATAAGAAAGATAATAGCAGAAAAACTTTATAAGAATATATTATTTCTTGAAAATACAATAGTGAGTGATACATTTTTTATTTTTAATATTTACATTGAAGAGACAGTTAATAATCTACAAATCAAATACCCAAGATGACTTCCTATCCAAACTGTCCAATTTTTTGTAATATATTAAGGTTGACACTAGCAATGCAGGTTGTAATGTTAGAAATTTTTCATAATGTAACTAAATAAGAATAAATAGATGTTTGACATCTTCCTTAATATAGTTTTTGTAAAAACTTATAGAACATCATTGACAAAAATTAAGTTTTCCACCATCAAAGTTCTATAAATTTTGTAATAACAATAATAAGATATTATGATATTAAGATATTGACTATAATTTGGCCTTTATCTAACTCCTCCTCTCCCTCTCTAACTAATTTGATTTCAACCAAAAATGAATGATGTAAATAAGGAGCACCAACTTGCCATAGGGATGTGTCTATGTCTCCCAAGCCTGATCCAGCCGTTGATAGCCTTTTGTTAAGATATAAAAGTTCCTACCCCCAACCATAGGGTTCCATAAACCTAAGTGAATGAATATGGGGCTAAAAATAAATTAATAAAATAAATAAAAATAAGAGGCCTGGCTAACCACTGAAAGTACATACCCAAATATTTTCCTACACGCATTTCTATAAAAATGGTATATAATATTCAAGTCAGAAAATTATATTTCGCATCTATCATGTCCTATATTTCAGAACAGGATTACAATATCTTTGTTATTGATAGAATAACAAAATTGATAGAATTCTAACAATAATGAAGGTATTGACAACTGTTCAAATTAGGTGTATCTAAAGCCCTTTTCTCAACCAATTTCAGCTATTAACAAACTCCTCATACAATGGTTTACTGAAAGAAGCTTACTTATATTAAAAACTGTTAAATTGCTTACATGTACGAATGCGCACATGCATACACATACATAAATTTATCCCCTAAACACTCAAATAGCCTAGTAGCTAATTCTCAACCAACAAACTAATTTAACCCAAGATAAAATGATTTTACACCAATAAACCCAGGGAATCAAACCAAACGAAGTACAAATAGTAAGGAATCATATATGAGCAAATACTTCAAAAACCAAAAACATTACCTCCAGTTTCTAAGTCTATTGTATTACTGGAGGAATTAGTCAGGGTTTTGGCCTGGATCAGGAAAATAAAATACTCCAAAATTATTGGGTTATTATTAGATTATTAGTAATGTTTCGACTTAACTTGTGTATCATCATCAGGGCTGAAATACAATACACACTATTGAAGTTATAGAATTATGGATTGAAATGAACAGACAGAGATGTGGTATGTTATATGACTCAGAATAATATACAGAATAATCTCAATTTTTTTTTTTACTTTACAATATGAATATATATATATATANTATATATATATTTAACTATAATATGAAAAAATAAATCAATTTTATGATTTATTTTACCATGTACCAATAACGATGTATTGAGAGATCTGTGAGGGAGGTTTTCTGCAAAACCTACATTTAGGCCCCCTCAAAAATAAAAAATTACAACAATTTTATACTTCCCTGAAAGGACCTATACCCATTTCCCAGTTGTCCAACATTATATATCTAATTCCATGATCAGATAAAAATATTTTGGTTCCATATATTGGCAAACAAAGAACCATCTTAATAAAAGATAAAAACAACAACAATACCACATTAAGAATCATGAAATGAATTCTTCGGCCCTCTCCCTTCATGCTATTAGCAACAGCCATACACCAGCTTTTAATCAAGCAACTGTTCTGGCCTCTGAGCCTTTCCTTAATAAAAGGCTTATTTTGGAATGTGTAGACATCAATCTCAATCCTACTGCTATTAATGTTAGGCAGGTTAAAGATAACATTTCCTCAGCTTTTTACAATATTTTCTGTATAATTAAGGTAAACAATCCCTGAAATCAGACTTTCTAACTGTCTTTTGAAGGAATTAACCCGGTCATTGTTACCTACCTTTGAAGTTTGCCAACTAACCCCCTTCCACCCCCTTTCGCTGGTTGTCTCTTAGTTTAGTCACCCAAAGATGTGACCATCAACCTCTCTTAAAGATCTCTCCAAAGATCATTATCGGTACATATAAAATTTATTATTTTTTCATATTTGTATAGTTTAAATTTAGAGATTATTCTGTATATCATTCTCTATCATATAAAATAATACATGTCTGTCTGCTCATTCCCATCTATAATTATATAAGTGTAATATTGTGTATTGTATTTTTTAGCTTTGATGATGACTTAAAAGTTGTCGAAACATTGACAATAGTAAAATAATTACCCAATAATTTTGGAGTATTTTATTTTTCTGACCCTGGTCTAAACTCTGACTAACTAATGCCTCATGAATTTAATGAATGACGAAAATCAGTTACTATTGTAACTAGAAGGCTTAAATTAAAATTATGTTAATTACAGGTAGCTCTGGAACTTTTGTAAACTCCAAAAGAGTGACAAAATTTTTCAGAAGTAAAATAAATACAGATTTCATTACTGCTAAGAGAAATCCAATGAACAATTATGAACAACTTATAGGTGACAATTTAATTTTAAAAAAGCAACTTAAAAGTTATTAAAGGATTTGTTGGTTTTTTAAACAACAAATTTCAAACACTAAAATTGTTCATTGATTAAAAATTACATGACATTGCACTACAAATATAAATATAAAAACCCAAAGCAAATACAAATTATTAAAAAATAAAACCCCAAATTGGAATAAAATTGACATAAACATTCAACACCATTGATCTGTGTAAATTCATCTCCCAAGTTCCTGTTGAAAAATGGGTACCTAATCTCAAAACAAAAATAGATCATAGACAATAGTCATAACCCTCACAGACATACAGAGCACTATGGAACTATTACACAGACAGCAGAAAGGAACGAAGATGGACAAAAAGGAAAATATAGAAATACAAAAACCTAAAATATCATAAAAAACCATAATTAATGAACAACTTGACATACACTTAGACACCATATTCAAACTGCTACTCTTACTGTAATGAGTAACGGTCACACTCACTGACACAAATCTAGGACGGACCTAGGTTTAACTATATAAAACACATATTATAAATCAAATTCATACATTCAAATACATATGTAAATACAATCACTATCCATTACACATTTACACTTCTAACACAATTCAACGAAGAAGAAGAAACCAAGAAGTTCATGATCCCAACTACCTAATGAACCAAGGAAATAGGAAAAACTATTAAATTAAAAAAAAACAGAAAAACACTCTGAACACAGTGTTTACAATTAAAAACACAAGAGGCAGCATGGAATAATTTGGAGGAGCATTTAACCAATGAATTATTGCACATTGTCTAATGAAATCTCAAGTAAAATTTAAATTGCAAAAAGAAAAACTAATTTCATATTTTTTCAACTTATACTTTATTTTGAAGATATTAAAAAATGCATTATTTATTTCTGTCACTACTTATAGGTGTAGAAAAAAGTCACTGCTCTTATTCTAAACCATCTTTAAATAACTTTTTGAAATACAGAATTTGTTTATTGGTTTTCTAATATTACTTGTCATTCTCTTAGATAATTTCTAAAATTGATCCGTACCTTTTCCAATGTTAGGTTCTCCATAGGAGATAATCAGCCTTTTTCCTTTGTCCCATATGTTACCAAGGGTTGGGATGTAGCCAGGTTGATAGGGCATGGCAAACTCAGCAAGTTCTCTCTCAAGGTAACGTACAAGCTGAAGGTGGCGTGCTTGACGGCCATTGAACCCAGCAGGGAACCGATGGAGATCCAAGACCACTACCTCATCCTTCGTCTTTTTTAGGAATGCCTTTAGTTCATCCAGCAATGGTGGCAGGTGTCTCACCTTGATTAAGTCATGGTTGATCCAGAAACTAATAATTAAATTAGATGTTAAATTTTGCTAGACGTAAAATAAATTAAAAATATCATTGAAAAAGATTTTTGTAATTCTATATAGTTCACCAATCCATGCAGAACTAAAAATGTTCTAAAGTCATTTTTATCTTGAATGACAATGGTTTTATTCATAAATTTTGGTTAAATGATTTTAAGAAAAATAAAAATTTCAGAAATTCACTTCCAGTAGTTCTTAAAAGATGCACTGAATGAGCTCAATTTACATTAATTAAATTCAGTAGTAATTGAATGGAACATTTTTTTTTTAATTATTAAGTTGTCAAATCATATAAAACTGTAAAATTGTATGTTTTAAATATATATGAAAATGCAAGGCATTTAGCTATTTCATACATAGTCTTTATTATTTTCTTAATAAAAAAAAGACTATTGTAATCAATGGTAAAAATCAAAATCATAAACTCAAATTTCAGGTTTCAAGACACATATAATCTGAATATCAAATAATTAGAATACTCTAATAATATCAAAATAGATTGTTTTCTTAAAAATTTTATGATATTTTTTAATAAGTATTATTACATAACATTATTCATTATAAACATAACAAAATGGAAATAATTAATAATAAACTCTTAATTAAAGCTTCTTGCAGTTAACGTGATCCCATAAGCACGGATAAAATTTTAATCCAATATTTCATTAAAATTCAGCCATTTCTGAAGTGTTTCATATTATCTTGATCTGTCAACTCTAAGAGAGTTAAATTATGGGTTGAAAATTTAAAATTGTCAAACTGTTGCAAGTACCTGAGTTTTGCAGATGATGCAAGTATCGAGAAATGCATTGAGCTTCATATTTCTTGTTCTATTAATTTCCTTTACATATTCAATTGTTATCCTTTATCTAGATGATTTGTTTTGGAGATGGTGAATTAAAAGTTTGAAATTATATAAACTCCCATTGCACCGAGGATCTTAGTATTTAAAAAAATTTTTTTTTTAAAGTTAATTTCTGGAATAAATTATTTGTTGGTTCTTATAAGTCTGAGAAGACCATTTTCCTTCATTAAAACCCAAAACAACAATATATTCTGGTCCTCCTTCAAGAAGGAAAAATTAGGCTATAGGTAGTTAGGCTGATATCCTGTTTACCAGGACTTAAATAATTATTATAGAAACCGAACACAATTAAAAAAAAAAGAATAAAAGTAAGAAAAATAAAATAAGAGCTAGAAGAATGTAAGATCCAAAACACACTTGATGAGAGAAAGCAACTTAAACACAACTATGATAAATTTCAGCATACTTATTAAAAAACTTTGTTACACAGGAGCAGAGTATTGTAGTATTTCTCAGTATTGTAGTTAATGAATATTAGCATTTATACTGTACATGTCATGAAATCCTCCATGCTTATAGAACCTATCTTTTATCAATAAACAAATTATGAATCACTTTCTTGCACTGAACTAAATACTAAACCTGCTGCAGTGAAAAGATTTTTCTCTCACTCTTGATATTTCAAGTAATACCCAAATCCTAAATGTACAATTTTGTTCAATAATGATCTCACTCTTTAATTTTACATTGAAGAGCAAAATGTCAAATTTCATTAAGAAAAACTTATAAAATGTTATGGCCAGGTAAACCATCACTCCTAATTGTTTTATTTCACAGTGTAATTTTTAAAATATTTTTAAATTGATAAACCAATTTATATCTATAGAATGTTCTTCCGGGCTTGACCAAGTTAAAAGGTGTTTTTTGGTGAGCTTTTGCACACCCTGTTATGGCTTCTTCAGGGCTTAATGGGCTTATTCACCATTCAGCCCTGAAGAAACCATTATAGGATTTGCGAAAGCTTGACAAAAACACTTTTTCAACACAGCACAGCCTGGAGGAAGATTCTAAGAACAATTCTAGAGGCTGTGGAAGCCAAATTGAACAGACTAATTTATTTACTTTAAATTTAGTTTCTTACACTAAATATTATGTCTGTAAGACCAAAGAAAAAAAAATATTAGTAACCACACTTGACATCACTTCAGGCAATACCCTATTCCAATTGGTTCAATTTCCCTCTTTAACAAATACAGACTTTAAATTTACATTTAAAAGTATTATGCTAAATTCCATTAAGAAAAATAACTCATTACAGCTTCTAGGGCATAAAATACAGTACTTACAGTTCAGTTAAACCCTTCATTTTTATATTTCTCTACGTAACACCTAAAATATTTCTTTTACCAATAATCTGTGTTTGGTTTCATTACTCTTAACTAAATATTATGCCCGTTATATTGAAAAATGCTTTTTTCACTCTCTCTTAGAATTACAGGTGATCACCCATAATACATAGGCATCATTTTTGGGAAAATAGTAGTACAGATAAAATAAGTATTTTATAAAAACCAAGAGAAACAGTCTATCTTTGGGAAAAAAATTAACCGTTTTTTATTTTGAGAGAGGCAGTATTTACTTAACTTACCTAGATATATTATTTATTAAATGTAAGCAGTCATACCAATTGTCCGATGTGGCAGATTCATTCTTGCTAACAGGGTAGTATCCAATCCTCAAGTCGAAGTAGCGGATACCATACACAAGTTGGTTCCAAATGCTTTGCTCCTGGGTGAGGATATACCGCCCAGAGGTATCCCGGTAACTAAGAGTCTCACCTCGTTTGTAGCTGCCTGAATTGTGGGTCCCCGGAAGAAACAGTGATGTTATTTTTAGATGTTCCAGTGTGATCCTGGAAGCAAATAAACCTCTCAATCTCTGGAAATATTCAGTTTAGAGGATTAAATTGAGAAAAAGCAGCTACTAAAGTATAGTAGTCCTAGTTTTAGGAATAAAACTAAACAATGTTATCAAATGTAACCTGTCAAACATTAATAGTTGTTTGCCTAAAACAAAATCAATTATACACAAAAAACTTCAAAGTAAATTACTTAGAACAATACTCCATATACTACAACAAAATAATATTATACAATACACTCAAAGCTTCTAAAAATTTTAAATTGCTTTAAACAAGTACTACTTGATAATTAAACTTCAATTAGGAAAACTATCAAAATGAATCTTAAGTATTCTACAAGTAACGATGGAAGATTTTTCTTCTTATTTTTCTCTATATTTGTAATAAATGTTCTTACAATTTGGGATAAAGCAGAACCACCGTAGTTATTACAAGTAACAATAATTTATTAAAATAAAAAGTAGTTGAATTTTATAAAATTCATATACAAACTAATGAATAATTTTTGTAGAGTATTTGTCAAAATGGCCAAATTTGGAATGAATTTCATTAGTTATATAAATACCCTAAAAAATGATCTTAAATCTTTTTGACTTGTTATGGTTTTACCATAGCCCTAATTTCTTTTACGTTTTATGGATCTGGCTTTACCTTTCCTAAATTAAGAGGTACAAAAGCCTTAGCTCAATGAAATAAGATGTGCAGCTATCCACAGTTAAAGTTATTACAAATTTATATTATTTTTTAATTAAATGCAAATAGCTCCTTTTGTCCAAAAGACAAAACTTTGAATTCTACTATTTGTGGAAAGCAGTTCCATCCAAAGTCTACCATAATATTTTATAATTAAGCCCCCAAGCGCTTTTGTCTGAGCAAAAATGATCCTCACCAATCTTCCCTTCTTGAAGTACACAAATGAAGTGAAAAGATAAATATTACAACTGTTATTTGAAGAAAATTGGTTCGCCGTTGAACTGAGATTTATGATTTATTTATTGTAGAGCAGGAGACTCTCTCCCTCCACTGCCCTGAAATTTAGGCCAAAATGTTGCTAATAATAAAAAATAATTTTTTTTTCAAAACTGAATCCCCGATCAATTCTTCCTACTATAATTATTATTTTTACGTGTTAGAAACAATAAAATAATTCTTTGGTTTTTCTATAGTCAACATTTTTATTGTAATTAAATTTTAATATTTAAAATGGCATGTTACAACAAACTTGTGAAAAAATAATTATTTTGTCACAACAAAACCATTAAACTGTTTAATACTAAGCAAGACCCAGCAGAAATACAAGACAAAATTTGTTTTCTGTAAATAACAAAACTACCTTTTCTTTTACCCTCATTCAAGCACTTATTTATAGAGAGGGCAGCTCTCTTCAAGCAACAACTACTCTAAACACCCATGGCCCTGGACAGACACTAATTTCTCAATGAAGCACGTAAAGAACAAAATACTTAAATCTGCTGAATCATAAACTGTTAGTTAAGTAAATAATAATTTAATTATTNATCAAACATAATTATTTAGTATTTTCCATTAAAAAAAAAAAATCTAAATTATTTTGATTTTATTTATCTTTTATTTATTTATTTTTTTTCATAAGGTCCTTCAACTAAAAGCTGATTGACATAGAAGAGTACCTGTTATCCTGCATCCAGGTCGGCCTGATTTTCAGGCAATTTGAAAAGACAATTTCTCCCTTGAGGTAGCCCACCACCCAGGCAGGCAGACAGTACTCCCCAGGCTGTGGTTCAGCTCCACCCCGCTCCCAGCCTCCAGGGAAACTAGGGTTTCCCAGTGATACCTTCGTCTCGAGGAAGCAGTCGGGAAACTCAGCTGTCCCAAACTGATATACTAAGAAGTATATTTCCTTATTACGCAAGATGACATTTTATTTTTTAATAAATGAAATAGAACTTAAATTATTAATAGTTTAATAACAATTATTAATAAAAATAGAAATTTTTTAAATAGTTATACAATTATTCAGGTTTCTCTATTGATATGATATGCAAATTTATCCATTTAGGAACAACTCCCCTCTCGCCTTCAATATAGCCTCGAAGATGACTTACAATGTAAGCCAAAATGCTGAAAATTTAATTAAATTTAGAAGGAATTACATTTTTTTTATTTTACCATTCAATTATTTGATATTGTAAATCTGAAATTGAAATATTTCATTTAAACACATTTAACTTTCTCTGTAAAATTGATAAACATCAAAACAGTATTTTAAAACTCTTCTTTACCAACATTTTCATTAGTAAAAAGTTATCCTTTGCAAATTCTCAGGACAATTCTTCCCACTGTAATCTTAGAGATTCGAATATTTTTGGTCAGTAACTCCCCAATATAATAAAAGCCTTTCTAGCAACTAAAAAATAAGTAAAATTCAATAAAAAGTACCGGGTTAGAAGCTAGGTCTAAGTCAGCCTTCCATTTGATTCATAAAATACATTATATAGAGTTTGATGAAAACAAATACAGATGGCTACTCAATGGTTTTAATTAAAAATAAATTATACTACTATATGTTTGTAGCAATAAAAAACAGCCTAAAGAAATTTTGCGTTTTCTTGGGAAGTGCTCTGTTTTGAAAGAATATTGAATTAAGTGGTTGGAGTATAGCATTTTCGTAGTTACAGTCATCATAGATTTCCTAAAAGGGACAGACTGCCTAAAGCTTCAAAAATATATAAAACAAGGATATTTTTAAGAAGGATTTTAATAAAAGAGTTTAATGAAAACATTGGAGGAACAAAGTTCATTATGCACGTAATAATTCAATTAGTTATTTCTTATCCAACATGTGTAGTAGGCTATACACATCTGAAGATTTTAACTATCTTAGTTATTTTGGTACTAGTTCAGTTTATTTTATTAAAACAGCCGAAATGATTTAAAATAATTATCATAATATTAATATTAAAAAACATCCATGATAATTTATTTTCTTATACATGAAGTTATTGTTAATATTATTCATTTTCAAAATTGTTGAAAATTAGAAACAATTATTTTATCAATATGAATCATCTTTTGAGGTAAAAAAAATTATGAAAAATACTAAACCTAGCACATTTGTCAATAATGTACCCATTACATTATAGTGAGTTCACCAGATAAATTCCATTATGATCTGATCATAAGGGGGGGAAAAAAGTTGTATCGACTAAATTTGCTTCTTGACACACCCGTTTTATTATAGAAGGGTCACTATCAAAATTACAAATAGAAGCATACCTTGAAAAAATTAATATAAAAAATAAAAGAAAAAAAAACAATTAAAAATACTAAACTCGTAAGACATTTCTCTTCAAAATCAGTACTTGACATACTCCTTGCCACATAAAGGCGAAAAGAACACAATTCAATTTTGTCCTATGTCATTAAATCAAAATTTTTAAAACAATTCTTAGAATTTTACTGCAGTAAGTTAGCGAGGAATCAAATAACATATCTGTTATTTGATTCCTCGCTAACTTACTGCAGTAAAATTCTAAGAATTGTTTTAGGTAGGAGGCAAAAACTCCCGCCCTTCCAAGCTCAAACAAACCATCTATTTCGAGGATATTGGTTGGAGACACAAATGGACTGAAAGATTTTCAATGTCTTCTTGTAAGGTAAAGGTGTCTGATTTATCCTAGATACTACTTTAATATTATTATAATTAGGTTACTTTCAACATACAAATACTGACATTATGTTTCTTTTTTGTCAACATTACTTTTACTACATTACTTTTTCTTTTTTGTCAACTATTTGAAACACCTCATATTTACTACAGCTGATGTTTTTAGTTGAGAAAAAAATAATTAAATTTTCTTTATTAATGGTAGCTACAGGGAGATAAATGCCAACAGATTAAAGATTATTATAATAAATGCCCGTGAGATCCAAGAGAACTGTCAAATAAAATATTTTGTGTATAAATTAACAAATATTTCAGCTTGGGAAGGATTATTACTCTCAAGTTACTATTATTAGACATTACCTGGTTCTGCTTCAGGCCCAGGTTCCTGGTTGAAAAGAGAAATTTTGTCAACAGTTCCATTGGTCCAGTGGATCTGAATTTCCCTATCAATGAGAACTGTACTGTGAGTGGGCTCTCGGTACAAAGAACTTAGTGTCAAATATATCGGTTCAAAGTCTGGTTGAGCTAAGTGACAGAAACCTGTAAAGAGAAAAATTTTAATTGCAATGAGGGAATACTTAATTATAGAATTTTTTCCTTGGCAACCTTTAATATCGTTTTCTTAATATGAAACATCAAATTTTATAATAGGTACATGAATAAAAATCTGCTCATTCAACTAGTTTTAATACCAGCTTAGAGAATTAAGAATCTATGATCTCATCCTCAGAACAATGCACAGAGTGAATTATGACTTGTTCACATTAAAAAGTTGACTACTTACAGAAGACATAACAAGCTGTGGTATTTGCTACAAGTAAGCTTAGCAGGTAATTATGTGTTTTAGCTTTGAACAGCCCTCGAGGTGGACACATTGAAATCACAATGTGCTTGGCTATGAAGATATCACAGATACTGAAAACACTAAGTTGATAATAATAGCTAGTTTAATGTGCGGGATTTTACTGAAATGCTTATTAAAATATGTTCTTCCCACAGAGGCTGTGTTAACTAGAGGAATTCCTCAATTTTTCAATTGATGAAAACTTGTATTTGAACTTTCAATTTCATTATCTTCCATACTTTTTGTATATACATTTTACCAATAAAGAAACCTGTGTTGAATACCATTACACAAAACTAAGTTTACCCCAAGAAAAGACTTTTTGCACATTTAATATTACCCCTCAAATCTATTCGTATATAAACAATAAATACAAAATTTCTTTAAGAAAAATAAATAGATTATGCCCTTAAACCGCCAAATTAAAATTTACAATACAGTTGAATCCCCACACATTACTATTTAATTCTGTGTAACTCCTTAAGTGTTTATTTGATCACTAAACGTATATGTTCCATTCCTCCAAACTAAATATTACGCCAGCTATATCGGAAAACTGTTTGTACTGGCACTTGTCATTTCAGGTAATTGTCAAATCTTGTTCGTTCGATTTCGCTCCGTAACTATCAAGCAGTATTTCATAGTTTCCAAGCACAAAGAAATTACTATGTCCATCCACATAACTATTCACATTAACAATTCATTGTACCTCACCATGACCTATTCTAAGAAATTCTTCTTCTTGAAAATATCTTCCCGCTTCTAAAAACATTCTCCCTGGCGTTAATGACCAAAGGTTGACACGCCATTCAAAAAAAGAAGAAAAAAAGCCGTCCAAATAAGGTTTAAAAGCAATAAGTCAAATTTCATTAAGTAAACAGCTAAGTGTGGCTTTTAGGATGTAGAGTTTTAAAAAAAAAATCGGTCCAGGTAAATTCTAACTTTAATTTGCTTAATTTCGCTGTGTAATTCCTTAAATGTGTACTTTAATAGTAAAAAAATATGTGCTGAGCTTCGATACTGTGAACTGCAATACTCAAACTTGTCATTGAAGATAATTTTCCTCTCTTATTGGTCAAATTTCGCTCAATAAGGATCTTAACTCTTTCGTTTTTCATTCGAGAGCTTTATACTCAATTATACACACACACACACACACACATATATATATATAA
>KZ807469.1:302145-346396 GCA_000696205.2 Oncopeltus fasciatus | reverse complement strand
GATGCTTAAAATAGGTAATAAATATTCTGGATGAAAAATAATTAGGAATATGAATGAGAAAAAAAAAATGATACTTAAAATAAATTAAATAACAAATTATAAATTCATTTTTTTTTAAATTATTAAGTAAAAATCTTAAAACATATATAATTAATGAAAAGATATGTTTTATGAACAAATTGTATGTCAGAAAGATGCACTGCTTAAGGTTTAAAAATCATCCCAAAAGGTTAAAGACAATGGAGTACGCTTATCAGTGCAATCTGAACAACAATAAATATTGGGTTCTAAATACCCAGGAAGTTATAATTATTTTTATATAAATAATTAGACTCTGATGTTATATTAGGCTATTTGCTTTTTAACTTTCTTAAAGAATAACTTTTGGGGAGAATTAATAGTTATGCTAAGTGATATATAGGTCTTACTCTTAAAATAAGAGTATTCTTAGCCAAAGAGGCAATGGTAGTGATTGGGAGTACATGAGAATGAAAGAATTTCAAATGCTATGAAAAAACAGTTTTTTGAATTTATTGCCAGGCACTAACAGCTGAATTAAGTCTGGGAATAACTGAACTTAAAAGTTCTAGGATAGATAATCTTAGAAGGGATATTTGTGCATTAATTATAAGAATAATTGTTAAATGATAAAATAAAGTAAACCGAATAAAAAGTATGCCCCTAAATTTGGAAGATATTTTTAAAAAATTATTTGACCGTAACTAAAGGGCATAAAAATAAAGACCTGACCTAAAAGTCACATGTTTGAAGCCATCTTTTCAGCTGTTTGCTGTGTGACAAAAATTGCAGTACTGAATAATAAATAGAAATAAATGTGAAGATTAGCTAATTCCTAGTTTTGATTTTCTTTACTGTGGGCCTAAAAAAAATAGTTCGAAAATATTTGTTCAAATTCAATTGTGATATGTCAAACAGAGTAATATGCAATTTTCACAAAAATAGCGTCACACAAGAAAATAGCTTCAGCAGCTCTCAAAACATAAAACCGGTTGAAATACTAAACTTGATTTTCTCCCAGTCTTTCACTAATGGTAAGCAGTTGTTACTTATTTGTAACTAGCCCACCAATAAGAAAAAATTATTTTTTTTTAAAGATTTGGTTCCTAAAATTAATTATCTAGAAGAAAAAATGATCTTTTACTATATTTTGAAATAGGATTTAAAATAAAAGCACTTAATTACTTGTACTTAAAGATCTTGGCCTGATAATAGGTGACCAGAATCAACAGAATACAATAATTATAATTACTCCATCTTAATTATTGGAAATTGCATAAAAGAATGGTCTCATAAAAAATAAAACTTATTAATCACAGATGACAATAACAATATAAAATTATAAAATAGGAATAACCACTGTGTACATAGCATACACCTTATTTTAATATTTGTACTTTATATGACTTAAATATAAAATAAAATTGGTACAATATAAGGTTAATCTTACTCCTATTACTGGTAAACTATAAATACAGCAAATATAGATTTTTGTAGACAATATAAACAGTTTACTTGCTGTTTTATATAATGAAATATTATTAAAGTGTAAGTAGTATAGGAAGCTGTATATAAGGATTTTATGAAAAAAAAATAATAAGATTGGCATTGAAAGAGAAATTAAAGCACATTTTTGATGTGACTTTTTTCCGAAGTGTTTCTCTTTAATTTAAATTATTAAAAAAAAAAAAAAAATTATAGCTAAATTACCCTTGTAGAAAACAAATTTTAGGATCAAGGTAATTTAAGTAAGCTGAAGGTACTGCATAGAAAAGTAATAAGTAAAGTTAGGATTTATCACAAAATTAGCAATGTAAAAGGTATAGTGAATAATATGTTTGTATATAAACGGACATGAGTTGGTGTAATGGTGACCATTTTAATCGTAGTTGATTGAGGTGGAAGCTGGAAGAAGGTTTCTTTTTAGGCATATTTAAAAGAAAAGAAGAATTAGTGAATTGTTTGTATGTCATTTACTTTTAATAAAATAAAGTGAAAAAAAATCTGACATAGCCCCCATGTGTGGAATAGCGAGGACCATGATATGCATTATATCATTTTTCAGTATCAGTAAATAAAAACTTTTTTTTTTGTTTTTTTGTAAATTTAATTTTAAGATAATAGAAAATTTAAATAAGCTGTGATTTAATGAGTTAGATTAAATAAAAGTTTACACTTTTAAATTTGCATTTCCTTCAAGTAAATAATACTGTTCACTTGTACCATAATGCAACTTTTGATGAATTTTTTCAGATCTTGACTGTACTTTGGGAGACGCTGTATCTATTGTGTTTATAATATAAAAATATTTATTTGTATTTGTTATTATTGACTACAAGTATTATCAATAATAGCAATAATGTCTACAAGTGTTGTCTATGAGTTAATGTTTTTAATATTATTAGAAAAATTATTATAAAAAAAATATAAGGTGAAAATGCAATTTTTACATAAATTTTCACTTAAAATGCATTTAGTAATATGGAGTTCTAGTATAATGCTTTATTGTTATTAAAAATAAAGTAGTTTTTAAAATTTTTTTATCCTTACTTAACTTACTCTAAAAATGAATTAGTATTGTAGAGTAAACCCTTTCTTACTTTTGTGATATTAATTTCTCTATTCATTTAAAACAAATAAGTTATTTATAATTATTTATGTCTAGCTTTAATAGAACCTGGGAAATCATGACCCCATTTCATGCACCTCCGACATGACTAACTTTTGTTTAGCTTGAAAATGAACAATTAAGGCCAAAAAATAAAATTAAGGTATTTTTTTTTTCCATTGTTGAGATTAAAGACCACCCTACTCATTGAAAAAAGAATTTGAAACCTCAAAAAAATCAATTTTTTTTTCTCCAAATTTCTTAATGAATTTAATCCTTTTTAGATTTAAAATTTGAAAAAAAAAATTGTAGGCTATTTGAAATGTGGAGTAAATGTACAATTACAAAAAATTATACAAGTGAAGAGGGATAATGTTACTTCTCACTTACATGAAGGTATAGGGCAATCTTTTTTTTTTTTTTTTTTAATGAAAAATTATGTTTGTCCGTCATTTAGTCTCAGTTTTTTATTTATTTTTCAAACAATGACTGTCAACATTCAATGCCGACAGTTCTCTTTTAACATAATTCTGTTTCATTTTAAGTCTACAAGGAAGAAAGTAATGTGGCTTCCCAGTTGGCCAAGAATTTTAACCATTAAATATTTGAAACATTTTTTGTCAATTATTACTATTAATTCCTTACTAATAAAAAAATTATAAAATACAATCACCAAAAATGCAATTTAATTTTTGTAATTAATTGAAGTTTCTTCCACTTATAATTCTTCCTTTATTTGTATCAAGTCTGATTATGAAGACTGACAAAAAATATATTCCCAGCATAAAAATAATAGACTAATGATTATGATAACAAAATAAATAATTCTAGTTTTCTCTGAAAAAATTCACTGGGAAATGAACATTATAATTTTTATGGTTTGCTCACTAAATTACATTGATATAAAACAAAAAAAGAATAATTTTATTACTAAAAATGATTTTATAATACATAAGCATTTATGCACGCTTGTTTATGTAAGTAGAATGATTAGAGTATTGGTTACATCAATAAAATCTACAGAATCACTATTATAATCACTGTCAGTCTGCCTACTCTAGCAAAATCACACAAAATATTTGAACACAACTATAGAAAAAAACAGAGACTTTTTCAAATGGATAGCTCCTGGTGTGTTAAGTGGAAAAAAAAAATTTTTTGAATAGTTAGAATATCTTGGAATCATATCAATTCACTAATTGAAGTTTTTTCTTTGGAATTAATTATTATTTTACTGTTAAAGCAGAGAACTCAGTTCTTTGCTGAAATTAACTTGGAGGATCAAAGGAAAACATAAAATCTTCACAAGAACAAGTTTTAGAATCATATCATATCCAAATCCAAATTTCAAATTTATTTGAAAACTAAAAAATTAATAAAATCTGTGAAAAATTGAAAGAAGGCAACATAGATTGCTACCACTACTAAGGGACTTCAACTTCCACCTTAGACTGCATCATTCAAAGTAAAATTGAATACAAATATGATTCTGAAACTGAATTATGTTTTGTTTCAGTTATAAATGGTCTCGGTTACACAAATAAACTTCCCTTGAAATATACATACAATAACCTTGGAGCACCTAATTTTTATTAAAATTAAGAATTTTAATAGAAGACTGCCTGAAAAGAAAGTTATCAACTCTCTTCCTCTGCTTAGGAAGACCATCAAATTCCTCTTAGCAATTATAATGCATTCCTTCAGTTTACATTCTATCATTAGGCCTGATCATTTTCAAAGCAGGTCAAACTTTAGTTTTTCCCTCTTTTACTACCAGAGAGGAAAGCCAAAGTTTGACCTGAACAGTATCTGTCCATCAAGTCTCCTCAAAACTCTGGACAAAATATTTAAAAATGCCTTCAATAAGCATCTATGATGACATTTGAACCAAAACTGTACTATACTGCACAATCAGTTCAGCTTTAAAATGCAGCAACCCGTGACATACAAAGTCCCAAAGGTTATTAAAATAATTTACCACAGTTTCAAAGCCAGGAAGCACATAAGAAGTCTTCCTTGATGAAGTTGCAGCTTTAGACAAGGAATGGCACCACGGGGTAAATTTAATACAGCCTCCCTTAATTATCTCTTAAGATGAGGATAATTGCACAGTTTGCCAATACATGGCTTTCTTCCTCAGTCCTCAGGACAGCTAAGAATGAGATTATGACACCAGACCTACTCAAAGACTGCAGTTATTATAAATAGAAAATCATTTGATTTATTTATGTTAAATTAGGTTAAACCCCCCATACTATATGAAAAAACAGGTTTCAGCCATTATTCAACAGATTCATATGAACGGTAGTTGTAAGAAATTTATAATTTCTTAGGAAACATGGAGCTGAAAGAATTGAGGCCATCACCAACTTCAATAGCTAACACCATAAGGACCAGCAATTCTTGAACTTCTGAAGCTCAAGAATATGGCCTGGGCCAACTATTTCTTAAAGAGTTAAAGTATTATTGAAGAGACACTATTGTATTCCAATATATATATACATTTTTTTTTTAACTTCTCTGCTTTTATCTATTTTGTGTTTGTACATATTATTAATTATTACGTAAATCTTTTTGTTATTAAATTTATATTAACTCACTTGTGTAAAACATACTCAATTCATATTGAACAGAAAATAAATTAAGTTCATTTATTTGAAATTTGCACAATTTTACCTTGCTTTTTACATTTGAAATCATTGAGTAAAAAAAAGAAAAGCCATCAGTCAGAAAAGTTGAATAATTTCATGTGCAAATACGTATATAGATTATGCTTATCACCAATCAGTCCTGGAAATTGGAATTCTATTGCTATTAGTTATCTAGAACACTAATTATATCTATGGAAAACAAATAATCAGTTTCAACTGCCAGTGAGTATTGGTAAGTATTAAATATTAATAACAATGAAATATGGGGAAAAATCTTTGAACAGAAATTGAAGCATGCCACAATCGAATTCTAAAAAAAAAAAAAAAAAAAAAAAAAAACCTAGGTTAGTCATCATATAAAAATATTAAATCACTTCATAAAAATTATTTAGCTAGCTTAATCATTTATTAGCTAGCTTGCTGTGTCAAGAGGTTGAGGAGCTCATTGTGGTCCATATTATTGAGGGTCTGTATATCCATTCCAAGAGCATTGGCAACACTCTTCATATCTAAGCCAAAAGACTTCAGAAGCTCAATGAAATCCATTTCTTCTCCTGTAAACAGTGTGTAAAAGAAGCTAGTTTATAAAGTTATAAACTATATAAATTGATATAAGTTTTAAATATATTTATTTATAAATTAAGTTAGTTTAGTTTATAAATTTTGAAATAAAAACTTCAATAATGATTTGGGATAATCACAAAACCGATAATAAATTTCTTGTAATGAAAAAAATGTTCTCTACCTATGCAAGCAAGTCTAAAAGCAAGAACAAGAAGTCTAAAGTTTAGTCCACAGCTTGAACAATATTTTGAAAAAAAAAAAAAAAAAAAACCTGACAAGAATTAATTAAGTAAGAACAATTCAAAAAATAATATCTAATAAGATGGTGAAGAAGATAAATTTTGATATTTGCTTGAATTTGAAGTATATCATATAACAAATAAATGAACATATCAATAATAAAAAAATGCTTAAAATAAAACTTGTAAAATGAGGTGATGCTATTGATTACTTATTTTTTAATAAATACCCATAGATAAATACTCATGCATAGACTATTTATCTGAGAGAATTTATTCAATTAAACAGAAATATGAATTAAGTACATACAAGAATTTTCTATTTTCTATTTAAGAAGGCTTACTGGAATTATAAAAGAACAAATTCCAAATGAGTGATTTTCAGTCTAAGTTAAGTGATTATGTAAAAGTTCAGAAGTCAGAAGTACTGATTATTTCTAGTACATACTACTCTGGTCTACTTATTCTCACCATCTAATATAGTTTATATTCTGAGTCTTTACATTTCTTCAATTTTTTTTCTTCTTAATAGTAAAAATGAGAGTAAAAAAAATTCTTTTTTCCCCTTGTTACTGATAAATAGTAATCCAGATTTTTTTTTTTCAGTCTCCACTAAGTCAAAATATTGAGATCTGAAGGTCATTTTTTCTAAAAAAAAAAAAAAAAAAAACCTGACAAGAATTAATTAAGTAAGAACAATTCAAAAAATAATATCTAATAAGATGGTGAAGAAGATAAATTTTGATATTTGCTTGAATTTGAAGTATATCATATAACAAATAAATGAACATATCAATAATAAAAAAATGCTTAAAATAAAACTTGTAAAATGAGGTGATGCTATTGATTACTTATTTTTTAATAAATACCCATAGATAAATACTCATGCATAGACTATTTATCTGAGAGAATTTATTCAATTAAACAGAAATATGAATTAAGTACATACAAGAATTTTCTATTTTCTATTTAAGAAGGCNTATATATATATATATATACACACACACAGACAACTAAACACTCATGGCTGCAATGTATATAATAAATAATACAACAGGATGAAAAATAGATAATAGGAGGACTAAAGAGTTTAGTAAACACATAAAAAGAAAAAGACAAGTCTTTGTTCTCTCCTCTCTGACGGGTAAGAAGTCTCCCCGAAAATTTATACTCATTATAATTTTTTCTTTGTGTGCGCTCACTACACTTTTTTGTCCTATTCTTATTACACACAAACACACTAATCAAGAACAGGTAGGATAGAGAGTGCAGTGCACACACAAAAAGAAAAAATCACAAGGAGTACAATTTTTGGGGATTTAACACCCTTCCTCAGTGAGGAGTGAAGAGAGACTGTATATATAGTATATATATATATATATATATACACACTTATTCAAACTCTTAAAAGTATATAATAATTAAACCACAACAAATACCTGTAAAAGGGTTGTGAAGTTTTGGACAGGAATGGTTGCACTGGGGCCATGAGCATCTTTCAATTAAGCGCTGTTTGCATATCTGTACTTGACGTGAAGGCCGTTGCTTCTTCTTTTTTTGTCCCCTATGCTCTAAACAAAAAATAAATAATTAGACAGCTAAATAATGCAGACATTATCAGACAATACAGTAACCATATATGTACATGTGAAGCTTTGAACAAATACAGAAAGAGAACAAAAATTGTAAAGCTCAATGCATTTCCTAAATTGCAATTAATNATATAGACATTCTATAATTAAAAACACTCATTAAAGTTTATATGAGAGAAAAAGCACCTTTAAAACTTTACAGTTATGTAAATATATATGTTTCTAAAATTATTTTCCAAATGACAATAATTAATCAGTATAAACTAGTAATTTTAAACACAAGTTAGTTGTAAAATACCAAGATACCTAATAAAAGACTAGAGTATTTTCAACTCATACAGTGGTAGAGCACATAAATTATTTAAATTACTGTACTGTAAATGTTTAATCCTATTTATTACTTACTAATACATAATAATCCTTTTAAAAAATTTTCTAAGCTTGCTAAATATCATCCGAGTTCTTAAAAAAAAAAAAAGTTTCATGTATATCGATAAGGATCAGCCAGAAGTTGTTGAGTTAAATCCATCCACAAGTGCTTGCAAACTTGCCAGGGAATACGATGTGTTGAAAGATACTGTTAGCCACAATCTATTCTCCATGGGGTAAGGTGAAAAAGAGCAGTAGATTGATCCCTCATGAACTTATACCTCATCAATCAGTTAAGAGCTTAGAAATTTATGAAAATTTATTGAAAAACCTTGTGATATGAGATTTTACCAGACGATAGTCATATGTTATGGAAAGTCAGTTTACCGGTGAAATCCGAATACCCATAAGCAATGGCTATATCGTGGTCTAACTGCTTTTCTGGTTGCTGCAAGGGAGCAATTAGAAAAAAAAAAAATCATGTTTTTTTCGAATTTTGAATGTGCTATTCTTAATGAAGTTGTTCCTGTTAGATGCTCAATGAATTCAGAATTCTACTGGAAACGTTTTACCTAAAGTTGTCTGAGCACCCTAATTGTATAAATTAAAGATGTTTCGGCCCGATTGAGCCATTTACAGTTCTAAAGCATGCATATAATATATATTCACATATACACATAAACACTTCAACAAAGACATTAATTTTATGTCCAGTCAGGATAGATAGTAAAATTAAATGAATAGATAATTATTGGAGCCTCCAGAATAAGGTACACACACACACTTGTTTTAAAACTGAAGGTGGCTCAATTGAGTCAAAATGTCTTTTAAATGATGCAATTTGAGTAATTAAAATTTTTTTGTTGAGGCTTTATTGGTCCCTTCATTAACTTCTATGTAAGACATGATTCAAGAAGTTGAAGATTTAAGTAGCTATTAGACTAAATAATGTACAATTACACATACATGTACACAAGGACAGACTCAGGACAAACACAGACACATATTCATTGTGAGAGTTGTAGATGACTAACAGATAAAATAGTGTACAATGTATGGTTTAAAAATGAAAACAAATATGTACAGATAAAACAAACAACAAATACAATTTATTTGAACTGATTTTATATACAAAATATATAAACTTAAATTAAAACTTCATCACATGAGGGAGAATATTTCATTTATTCCTTTCTAAATCCTTAACAAATATTTAAATATAACATAGCAAATACCTATTCATCTGCTGAAGACATCAGCACTATATGTAAGGAACTAATGTTAGACTTCAATTTGGAGTCACTGTTAGCTAGATCTCTATATATACTTATATGCCAATAACTATTAAATCTAAAACTAATATATCAACTGGGGTGCCGGTTTGGCTCATGGGATTCGTTCGGGTCCCACAATCCTTTCACTGTGGGTACAAGTCCTGCCAAATTTAGAATGGGATGGGAACCTGTTGATAGCCCCTCCTTCTAAGACCTTATGTGGTTGTAAGGGAGACTAGTACTTATATAGAAAAAAAAAGTCTACTTTAACTTTAATGTCACAAATAAATTTCTATGAATAAAAATCAAATAAAATAGTTCATGGTGTACAAAAGTATCTGTTTAACTGCATTGGAATTTGATTATTTAATATTTTCCAGTTTCGTGTATTATAGGTATTTTTTAAAGAAATGTGGTCCTAGCATGCCTATTAGAAATGAAAATTCTTACAACAATGAGGACATTGCGATATTTAATACTATCAATGAAATTATAGAGGCTCATTTTCCTAGATTTATAATCTATTACATATAACCAACATGATCTGGGCAAAAAGCAAAAGAAGTAGTGATGAAATCCAACCAAGACATGTCTAACGGAAGTTCACTGTTCCCAATATAGTTAAGTATTTCCTCTTTGATGAGAGATTATTGGTTAAGCTTAATGAAAAGAGCATTTCTCTGTCTCCCTCAATATTTTATTGTATAAGCTCTAACTTTTTGGCCATATCTTAGCCATCTTCAGGAACATTAGAGTAAATATCTGACATACAATAAATAGCAAAAAGGAAAAAAAATCTTAAAAGCTTTTAATAATTAATGATAATGCTTAATAACTATTTCTGGACACATTCCAGTTTACTTGAAAATAGTACTAAAAAATAATGAACCTACCTTTCTTCTTTTTATCACGGGTTTTATTTCTATTCCTTCTCCTTTTATTTTTTTTTATGTGGTTACCAGCTAATCCTGTTTGATTCTTCCCTTTTCCTGTCTTTCGGTTAGGCTTCCTTGAGCTTGGTGCATCTCCGAGCATTCTGTAATAATTATTTATTTATTGAGTTCAATGAGTTCAACAAGATATAAGAGTAATTTGAGCTTCTTTTATTTTATGCATCATTAGAAAATGTTTATCTCTTAAAATTTTAAATACAGATCTAATTTCTATTTTCAAGTCTATGATTAACGGTCAACTAGAGTCATGCTATTGTTCATAGATTTCACAGTAGATTTTATTACCCATGTTTCCTCTCATTTCCCTCACTTAGCTTACCAAAATTTTACACAGTGAAAATTAATTATTTATTTTCATATAGTTCAACTTTTTGAAGTATATACCAAAGACAGATTCTATCTGGGTCCATTAAATATGGCCTTTCAACTGGTAAAAATGTAGTGCACTTCACATGTAACTGATAATTTTGTATAATGCTTGTCTACATTAAGAAACCCTTTTTAGAAAAATGGGAAATGTTCAACACTTTACTGAAGAGTTAGTTAACTATTTGTTTTCAACATTATTCAGAGGACCACTTTTTTGGGACAAGAGTTAGATATAGAAATGTGGAGATAAAAGATAAAAGAAGAGTGAGAGAAGAAAGGTAAAATATAAATTCTTGTGCTCGTTGGAGTTGCCGATAATTTTAGTTGAGCAGATGACGAGACTGAAGTGAATATGATATAAGAAAGAAAAAAAAATTAAGACTGAAGGCTATACTAGTGATGAAAAGAAAAAGATAAGCCATGAAAGTAAATTAAGGAGGGAGGGGATGATTGATTATGTAAGTTACAAGCAAACAAAAACGATCAATTAATGGGATCAGAGTAGACAATGGTTGATATTTAATAACCCGAATATCTTTTCGTAAATTTTTATTATGACCTCAAATTTTTATTTTAAATTTTACTTTTCTACATAATGCTATAAAAAAGAAAAAGAAAAAAAAAAGCAAGCATCTTATGTGTTTGCCTCAATGAAACTTCGTGTACTGTATTAAGGGTTTGCCTCACCATTTAAATGATTATTCAATTTGGTCTATTTTTAAACTACCCCTCCTCATTTGATTCACACCAAAAATCTTCTTTTTTTTCTTTTTTTCTTTTTTTTACAAATGTTTTGCAAAAAGAAGCTCAAATATTTAAGTGGGAGCTTACAAACAGTAAAGAATATATTGATGCTTATTATTGATTATTATTGATTTCATTTCATTCTGTAAGTTAACAGGTAGTACTCAAAATGTACTGAAAATTTCTCCAAGAAATAGTAAGAGTAATAATCAGAGTGTGGGGACATCAGCTGCCGAGAGGAGCTCGGTCCGATAATAAGAAATTATATGCAGAGCAGGAATGCTGTCACTCAAGGAGAGGATTTCAGTAGTGTTTTGGAGTATGCTCTGGACATAATCAATTTTTAATTATGGAGACTTATCAGATGAGTTGGGACTTTGATGGTATAAATCAAAGTATTAGATCTTTCATACATCTTATTAAAAAGATGATCAGTTTATTAGATTATATTTGAACATATTGCATGTCTTAATCAAAGGAACATACACATACCCATGAATATCAGAGAGGTCCATATTGTCTTCCTGAGTGCTAAGCTCCCAACATCGTAGAGCTTGAGGTAAACTGACATCATCAATTTTTACTAGTTGCCAGTCTCGTTTTGTTAAAACTGAGTGAGATATACACGAGGGAGCAAAAACTGACCTGGAACCAACATATTTTTAGCACCTATTATATTACCATAAGTACATTTCTACACTATTTATGACAATAGTTAGTTCTAATAACATATCTAAATAAAAATAAAGATATCCTATGACTATGAGCATTGTATAGGATAATTTAAAATTCACAAAATTAAGTTTGAGGTTAAATTGATACATAAATTAGGTTATTCCTAAAAGTATTGGGAAATGTTCTGATAATTTTATAAATTCCTAATTTTTAAATAAATTTTTTATGGACTATTTCTGAGATTTCACCTTTTCTGGAAAAGCAGAAGGTGATTTTATTAATGAAATTGTGATCACCCTTGGCTTGATGTGTGACACCAATTTTTGCTAGATTCTTGCCTTAAGGTATGTCCATACCAAAATTTTTGAAAGAAAAGAACAGAAAATAGTTCAAAGTGCGTTAGTGTATCAACCAGATGAGACAAATATTTAGAATAAAGTTCAGTAACTACTGTCAAAAAAGCAGGTATTTACCAAACAGAAGATTCAAATGTCGATAAAGATATCTGTTGTTAAGTCGATGGAAAGAACACAGCTGAAACTAATGTTGCTATTTGTAGTTAGTAACCCAGAGTAACAAGTATCATGGACACTACAAAGATAAAGCTATCATCAATATAAAGAGACAGGACAATTACTTAATTTTACACAAATACACTCATTGGCAGCACAGATTTCATTGTTATCATTTTACATGAAAATAAAATGTGAAATAAAGGGAACTCTTTTCCAGATTTTTCAAATCCTAACTCCAACAAGTCCTATTTAAATTTTTTCTAAGTTTAATATTATTATTTTTTAAATTTCTTTCTAAAAACCCAATCCCATGGCAGATGTTTATTTCAGGAGGTAGACTATATAAGGTACCATTATAAAAAAATCAATTTGTTTCCTGGAACTTTTGCAACAATTACACTTATCTACCTGGGATCACTATTGGCTTCAGAAACAGATAGTTCCTGAGAGTTAAATAAGAGCAGCACTTATAATCATGAAAATAAGAAGGCTTTCTTTTTAAAATTTAAATTTTGTTTCAGTTGCGGTTTCTCTTCAAAGTCTTCCAAATTTTGAGTCATGGAATCATGAAAGTCAACATCTTCTTTCTCTGATTCTGTATTCTTGGGTTTGGTTTAATGTTCAGCTTTTTTTTTTCATGATGCAAGGGGTTCATCAAAGGTAAATTAAATTTACTTTCAGGAATTTTTTATGTCAAAAACTATAACAAATTTCATTTGGATTAAAAACAAAATTCCACACATCCTTAGCTTTGTTCACACTAGAATAAAGCCCTGGAGTCTCAAATCATTCCTCAAAAAATATCTTTTCAAATTTTGTGACTCCAAATTTTTCTCAAATTCATGTTATGAGGAAAAATAATTTTATTCTGCGTCATTCCAACATGTCTTTAAAGTTAGAAACTTGATTGAACTTGTACCAATAGCATTTAAAGTATAATTATCTATACTATTACCATAAGGAAATTTTTTCCCAGCTATCGTGAAATTAACAGACATCTGCAAACACTGAATAAGTTATCTCTCTTTTACAAGTAAAATTTTCTCTGCATATTTTTTTCGATTTTTCTATTTTTTCATAGACAATAACTATCAGATTTCTGATTAAGGAAACTATAAGTATCAGTTAGTTAACTTAAGCATAAAATACTCGAGAGAATACTCAAGATGTATTTAATTTTATATGATAATTCCATATCAAATAGATACTTATTGTTGCTCAAGAGGTTAATCATTTATAATAGATATCTTTAAGAACTATTTTGAATTAATGAACTTATATACCACTAATGGAGCTCTTATCCAAATTATACTTACGAAACATTTCTAAATGTACGCCGCAGACTGTCACCCATTTTATGAATGTAATCCCATTGTTGCTTTGTGACTGGGGCTCCAACATTATCAGCAGTCATTTGGGCTTCATCAAACAGCCATTGGAACACAAACAGTGGTACTAAAAGAAAAAAAAATACAACTTTTTAATGTATTTTATTAAGAGTGAAACCAAAAATTGGTCAATAGTTATTTTGGGCAAAGAATTACTACTATATTTAGTTAATATTTTTAGATTCATATTACCGAAGATTACTATAGTATCCACCACTATATAAAGTTAATGCAACAATATTTTTTCAATTATATTAGGTTTTTCTGTAAGTAATGATAGCTTTTAAGAGATGTTGAAGTAACTATATTTATTTGTAACATTTTCCTTCTTATTGCTTATCATTGACATTCAATGAAGTCATTAATATGGTAAAAAAGATTAGTTTATATAATGAAAAGAAGTGATGCAATAAATGCAAGGGAATAGAATAAAAAAATCTTACTACCAAAGCCGGGACTCGAACCCGGATCTCCTGCTTTCCAGGCTGGCATGCTAGCAATTACACCACCGAGGCTAGCCAGATGATAAAATATATTTCCCACACTGGTAGTCTAAACCTCCGAGCAAGACGAATATATCATCTTATACTCAAAGGAGCTAACATTGTCAGCTATTTATTAGACTCTCGTTTTTTTTCTTTTATTTATTTTTTTAAATATTGTATTTGTTGTGGTATTTAATTTTTATTCTATTCCCTTGCATTTATTGTATCAAATTATTGTGGAATTAAATACCACAAAAAATACAATTAAGAAAATAAGTAAATTTTCTTATTATTATAATAAAACTTACCAAAGCAATAGACATAACTATTAAATAATCTAAAGGGTTATTATTATTTCTACCACCAATGAATATAGAACTCTCATACCTTTTATTCTCCGTCTTCATTGGTTTCTGCACACCATCTCCCGTTGGCGAGTGCTTTCGGACATTGTCCATCTTCTGGCCGAATACATACGTTCACTGTCACGGTTCGTATTCAACTGTTCGGCCAGAAGATGGACAATGTCCGAAAGCGCTCGCCAACGGGAGATGGTGTGCAGAAACCAATGAAGACGGAGAATAAAAGGTATGAGAGACATAACTATTATTTGAATTATATTCCAATTAAGCAGATAGAGTAACTTTAATCTCCCAAGTTTCTGAAAAAATTAAAATTTGTGGAAATATCCTAGACTGAAAGTAATATAATTAGAATTATATTCCTGATTGATTAATAAATGAGAAAGGATAAGAATCAAATAAATATTTATTGCCACTTTGATGATGATTACTAATTAAAATAAAATAATTATTATATAGATTTCTCCATATTGTTTATTTTCGCCAAGCCCAAGTGCTATTAGTGACTGAATAGTTATTCTCAGGAGTTCATAACAGAGAAATTTGCTAATCAACTGGATATGATTTAATCACTGGTCAAATTCTCCGTAATCTTCCCAAGAAGGCAATTGTATTCTTGACCTACATCTATAATTGTATACTCCAATCTACACACTTCCCACTCCTCTGGGGCTTCAGCCTTTTCCACAGTAAGCTGCCATTCCATCCTTATCCACTATCACAACCTTGTCTTCCAACTCCAACCCCTAAAACACTCCTCGTCGACTCAAATGAAGATGGCCCTGTGACTTCCTGGGGACATAGTCTGTAAATAATTTGAGAGTGGTGTCATTGGTTACCTTCTCTCCTCGTATGATTGTCATTAATGTCATTTTTTCTATTCATTGTAATCACATTACAAAATTTTTTAAAAAATATTTTTAACAGAGTTTAATAACTAAATAAAGGTTAAAAAACAAAAAAATATTTTTGCCCAACTTGAAAATGACCATTGCATGGAAAGCTGAAACATTGCGAAAACTATAGAAGATAATAATAGATTGAAACAAGAGGGATGAAAGTTCTGTATTTTATTCTTAGATTATATTATATCTTAATAAATGAAGAGATAATATCTTAAGAAATTAATCATCAGCAAAAGTGGAATGGTGGTCAGAATTCAGAGAACAACTCCAAGGAAAGAAGAGAAAGTTAAAAGAGATTTTTCAAAGAATCTTTCGGCCAATTTTTATTTTCTCTATTCTAAAGTATCTTTTAACTTAGTTATAGGGTAAAGAGTGGACAATTACTGTCAAGAATTACCAATTTAGATTTGTTTTATCACTGGTGTTTCAATCTGGGTCTTGTCAAACAGTAGCATTGTTCATGCAATGCTAAGTTTTTCTTTAGTAGCAGAGAGAAAATAAAGAATTTGATTTTAAAGGTTATGGGGCAATGTTAGTCCAATTCTAGAGAAATGATAAAATTTCTTTAATAATTTAATAATTTTTTTTTTACTATTTGATAATAGGACCTTGGCTCAGAAGGCACTCAATTTATCAAAATATAATTGAAGTGTGAATAATTCTATTTTTATTAATTTTCCCAGTCTAAGAGTTTACTATTTGGATCAAGGATTGGAAAATTTTAAGAAAACATGATACTATCATGAAGTAAAGAAGAAGCGTATGTTATACATCTATTAAACAGATGTATAACATACGCATGGCTCCCATAAGGGGATTCATGAATAAGACAGAGGATCCTACACCATCCATGAACAACACAGCTTAGGGAGACAGTGAGGAAGGGCTCTGAAAAATAAGGAATAGAGAGAGATTCATTAGCTGGAAGCAACCCAAAGTGCAAAAGAAAATTTCTAAAGTTTTTTAAGGAAATTGAAAAAAATATTATACAAATTTTACGAAGAAAATTGGTTGCCTTAAAAGCTTTTAACCAGTGTCAATAAATTCTGGGAGGTATAGCTCTCAATTAATTTTAGCAGCCACATGCTTCCAAAGTAGTACCCATTTTACTAAAATGACTAATTGGTAATAGGAAGACTATTGCTATTTCAGTTCAATGAAAAAAAACAAACTTATTAATGATATAAATCCTGTTGAGTTCAGAGCTGCTAAGAGGTATTTTGTGTCTATTCAATAGACTTAACTAAACTGAAATGAAGATTTAGGATTTGATTTATAAATAGAGTATCTCAACTCTTTAAACATAAAGTAATAATAATAAAACAATAATAACAAATGCTTCTCATAAGGCAATCTATGATGAGATAATGATACATTGTTAAATACCTTTCAAAGTGGGGTAGAGCCTGTAGCCAAAGAAACACCTCCAAGATTCGCCAACATACCTCTCCCGGCAGCTATGGGGTATTTGTCCCTGCCACATAATGAGACCTTTTTTGATGGACTCTACAGAAGCCATGCTGTCCTTCTTGGATAGGAATGGTGCTCGGTCAAGAAACCAGCCAGAATCGGAGATGCCACGGATTATTATGTTAGGGTAAGAACTCAGCTGCTCCTGCACTGATTCCAAGTTTAGCATTACACCTGCACCCCCAGCACTGTAGGAAAAATAATTCAAATTTTAAAATTAAGTATAACTACTAGAGATTTAATAGGAGGGATAATTAACTCTCTAATAGAAGCAGAAAGTTTCCTCCAAAATATCCATTGCAATCAGGCAAGACTAATATTAAGAACAAAATATTTTTGTCGCCAGAGCAATATTTTTCTCTCTCCTCTATTTTTCCCACTCTCTCTCCCCATTTCTCAAACAAAATGCACATACCCACATATATATCTTTTACTATGGGCATGACAAGTCAAAAAGTGGTTAGTAGCAGTTATGAGAGTGAGGTGACATCAAGGAAAGAGTATATATTTTTTATATTATAAGTGGCCTAAACATAATTATGAATTTGTTTTTACAAAATAAAATTCAAAATTGATTAAAGGTGGATCTAACCTGCTTCCAGCAAGAATAAGTGATGATGCATTGCTTAGTCCAAGGTCAAGTAGTTCAGATATCACCTGCTCAATAATCAGAGAGCCCATGAATGTAAACCCACTTTCGGAATCCTGAATTTTCTGACGCCCACTCCATGAGTCACTTGTGCAGTATGGTATAAACCTAATAAAATAATTATCTTTAGTTTAGTGGTCAAATATATATAACCTAAAAAAGATTTATTTAGTTCAGGGACCATTATATTGCAAATCTAATAGAAATCATCTATTGTAAAAACCTAGCGAAGAGATTATCCAGAGGTGACATATAAACCTATTACTTAGTGATTAATTTGTAGTAGTTTTGCAGGCAAAAATGTGTCTAAGAAAACTTGGAAAACTATTTAAAAAAATGTTAAGGTTGTTCATCATCAATCTTGACAGATTAAAAAAAAAAAAATTTATTTTCTTCAATCCTACCTCCTAGATAACCGAAATGATAGTAATACACACACACACACACACATATACCTGTGTTTCAGTCAGCATTCACAGACTTAAGTTTTTCTAAATGAATTTTAGCATGTAATTTTCAAATATAAAACTATAAGCTAGGTTCATTATTGAGCAAAATCAGACTAAGAAGAGAATTACCTACCAAGTGTAAGTTTTTTTATTATTTTATTTTATAAAACTTTATTTATTACTTTAAAACATCTTGTAATTTTATGGCTTAATAATATGCATGTATACAAGAAAAAAAATTAGTAAATTAAATGTTACTTTGCAGGGAGAAGGGGCCCATTGACCCCACTCTCACTAAATTTAGGTGTGAAGGCCCAAGAGGTCGTTAGTTAAGTGCAATGAAACTCAACACAATTTTTAATAAAAATCAATAGATAAAATAATATTTTAAGAGTTACACAGTGAAGTTGACCAATTAGTAAAGCCGGCATACCTGAACTGTAGATTTTAATTTATGGTCGAAAGCTACAATTGTTTTTCTTGAAAGTGGCAATTCAAACTTTAATTTAAAGCAGAAAAACAACAAAACAAGAACAAGAAGGTTATTTTGATAACCTTTGTGGTAATCAAAATAAAGGATAAAAAGTATTATGAGTAATAATGGTATGATTGAAAAATTAAGAAGAAACTTAAGCTTTTATATAGGAAATAAAAAATTAATCTGTTACCTACTTACACATGATTCGCATTCCACCAGTAAGGGTTCTCTTCAGGGTTGGGTGAGAGCATACCACCTACTGTAGGGAAAAAATGCATCATTAGGCTTTTTTAACTATCTTAAATAAGCTAATATATAATAAAATAAAATAAATTAATTACAAAAAGAAAGATAAAATCAAATAATAAATAAAATAAAAAGCATACAAATATCGTAAAAAAGGAAAATGTTGGTACTTTTATAAAAGCAGTTTGTCATAATTAAAAAGTAATTGCTTAATTTTTTTGTAGATAAGAGTACAAATATCTTACAATACAATTTACAGCCAGTCTAAGCCACAAAATTTCTCAGTAAAAGGGTTTTTAATTTATGTATAATTGTAAACAGAAATTGAAGATTCACTTAAGTAATTACTTAACAAATTGCTTTTTCCCATACTTTAGTTCAAGCATATACCATTTCTTACTAGTGGCCATTGTTTTGAAGACATGAGGTGCCTCATCCTTGACCAGCGGTTTAAGCAACTTTTTGAGTCATAGCAATACCAGCCTCCTATAAATAAATAAAAAAAATATATGAAATGTTTGAATTACAGTATTCGTAATATAAATAATAGTTCCTTGTATAAAGCAGAGTTCCTTTGCACTTGCCTAATACCCAGAAAAGAAGAAAAAATAGGAGTAAAAGACTAATTTGATTTTATAACACACAACAAAGTGTTGTGAAAATGAGACAAAAAATAGCAAAGGCTGAACCTGAAGTGGTCAGGCAATGAAAAAGATCTTGCTTAGGCCTCTGAGTTATTTTTTAAATATATTTTCCTTGAATTTCTTCTAAAATTTTAAACGAACTAAATGTTGTAAAATTAATTTTACACATATAATTTTCTATTTCAATTCCGTCCCAAAAATGATTTTAACAGTAGAGAATTTTTATTGGGGTTCGGTCAAGATTGATAAAAAAAAAGGCGAGAGGGGACGTCATGCCACCAGGATCAAATATTCATGACCATTTTATTTTATCAAGAAAATTTGATCCAGGTGGCAAGACGTCCTCTCTCAGCTTCATGATAGCCCAGAAGATGGCTTAATAATTAAAATTAATAATAACTTTTTTTTAGATCAACCTTGATGGAACCCCAACAAATATTCACAACTAATAATCTCTATGTTCAAAAACCCTCCATTTGAACTAAAATTATTTAAAATTTTGGTCTTCCTGAAAATTTCCCTCCCCATCTTCCTTGCCAGATCCTAAGCAACTTACCCATTTTTTTTTTTTTTTTTTGTAGAAAAAGCTTAATTAAAATTAATTTATTAATAAAAAGTGTAGTCGAGAAAGTAAAGATAAATGAAAGAAAAAGTTAATNAATAAAATATATTATACTTTTTTTTAAATTACTGTGTATATATTTTAAGAAATAAACGACATTTTAAACTTGCATACCTGGTATATATATATATATAAAACTGTTAACAAATTACATTTTATGCTCATTATGCTCTATACATTAAGGCATAATAAGAGTAACACTAATAATAAAAATTATGACTCAATTTTTCTCTTAATCATCTTCCTCTTTGCTCTTTGGCATCCAATTTCAACCAAAAACAAAACACATTGAGAGTTTGTGAATGCAAATCCAAACAATGAAACTTAGTTTTTATATAATAACTATAGACAGGCCAGCCCAACCCTCGAAATTACATTCCTTATTATCTTCCTTAATAATACTTTCTATGAAATGTTAAAATTCAATTTTAGAAGTAATATATTGAACTTTTATAGCTTAAAAATTTAGTATTAACTAATAAAAAAAATATAGAATTTCTTGTGTCTTATTTCATATTTCATCTCTTATCATATGTTTTATCAGCCCTTCAAGAGGAGCATTGTGTCTTATTTTCATAAACAGTAGATATGGCATTTATTTTTGCCAAGTTCACATACCTTCCAGAAAGATGATCCACCTTTTACTTCCATGAGACTTCCGAAAATAAAACCTATACAAATAAAAAAAAAAAGGACTCTTATTACACACTACATAAACGTAATATTATATAAATTTACCTTTATTATTGAATGTCAAAGTGTATCGTAGAGCTTGAGGTAAACTGACATCATCAATTTTTACAAGCAGGCAGTCTCGTTTTGTTAAAACTGAGTGAGATATACACGAGGGAGCAAAAACTGACCTGGAACCAACATATTTTTAGCACCTATTATATTACCATAAGTACATTTCTACACNTGGCTAGGCCATTTACATCCATATTCAATTTTAAGCCATACATTCCACTTAAATGCAAAACAAAATAATAAGTCCATTATTTAAAAGTTAATGTTTTTACTGTAATCATGAATGTGAATAAAAATAATTTAAGAGTTTTATGTTGCAACTTTTATTTTTAAAAGGGGCCTGCAGGTTTAAAATAGTTATTTTTCTAAAATATTAGCAAACTCCGATTTTAAGATCATTATTTTAAAATTTAATTTAGCCCTATTTCAATGCTTTTTTTATTTTACACTCATAATATCCTGTAATATTTTTTTCCAAATTTAATATTATCAATTTTTGAATTTAATCTTGTTGATAATTGACTTAACTTGACCATTGAGACATATGACCAACTCTGTGGTATCTGGGTATTAATAAGGAAAATTACAATGGAATTCTGAATTGGTGAGATCTGTCAGTCTACTGTTCACTTCTCACCTAGGAAAAGTAGACTGAAAGATTTTAGTGGAGTGAACCCCTAGAGAAAATCACAGATTATCCAAGGTAAGAAACCCTTAGAGAACTCAATTTTTAAGTAGCGTTTTATTAAAAAGTATAGTATGTAGGTTTAGTTAGAAACAATTATAATTTATATTCAATGAATCAAATTTATTTCTAAATTATTAATTGTAGAGTCAAGTTCATTCGGTTGATGTAGTTCGAGCAGCTGAACTTTTTCTTCTTTCAAGTAAATAAATAAAATAATTGCAAATATACACTTCTGCATTAAGTAGCTGAATAGTTCGGTCACATCTGGATTATTTGGTGTTGAAACTTGGCACAAACACTGTTGTCATTTTAAAAAGTTAATCAATTTTTTACTATGCATTTGTTTTTATTTATTAAGAAAAAAATGAATTATCCAATTCTTTGAATATATGAAATTAATTAATGTTTCCACAAGGTATGTGTCTCTCACTGAGGATTCTAAAACTCTTTTTTAGGGCTGAATTGAGTAGATTTCGAATAAGTCCAAAATCACTGCATTTCTGATATCAATTTTAAAATATATGTAACACAGACGAGACAATAAACCACAATGATAAATAAATCCTTTCATAAAAGCTAGGCGTGCTATTTCATATTCGGACCTTTACAGGATTACTTCACTCCTGTACCTTGGCCTGTACGTCATTTTCAAACCTAAATTTCCATAAAAACGTAAAATAGAGTCTAACGATGGACTTGAGGTTAAAGCTCTGAATCCTTTGTGAAGCAACAATCAGCACTAGAGAATACTCCTTTGGAAAGGCATCCTTTCAATATTGATATCTAGTACTGACAATAGCGGTAATGAAGACAAGGCAGGCAGATTTTATGCATCAAGCGGCTGGCTTCGGTTCCTCTCACTCCAAGAGAATTTTGAAAAGGCATTCCTATTGTGTATCATAGAATAATCGTATGTGATTTTCTGGACTGAAAGAAAATGTATATCCTTATTTGTCTGAAGACAGTTAAACACTGTTAAAATGAAATAATATTTTTACTGCTATATCCATTAAACTCATTTTTTTTTTTATTAAAAAAATGAGTTCACTGGAACTTTTAAATTATAACTGTTTTTTTTATTATTATGAAATAATGAACTTCCCAGTAACTAATTACAGTTACTGTAAGACGTCATGTACTTCATTGACAGTCAATATTGTAATTATCTCTGTGTTTGAACGTTCCCTTTCATATAAACTCCCCAGACAATTAAATATACAATCATTAAATAAAAAAATAAAATAAAATCGATTTAATAGCTAAGTCTCCCGGGTATGATCTTATTACAGCCAAAATCCTAAACTACTTACCCAAAAAGGCTTTAACTTTCCTCACCTACCTCTACAACACCATTCTCCGAACCACACACTTTCCTCTCCCGTGGAAGTTATCTACTATAATCCTCTTCCCAAAGCCTGGTAAACCCCCAAGTAATCCTTCTTCCTATCGCCCAATAAGCCTGCTTCCCCCTTTTTCAAAGATCTTTAAGAAGATTCTTCTTAAAAGGCTAATACCAATCCTAGACGCTCATCAAATACTTCCAAAACACCATTTTGGTTTCCGAACCAAACACTCCACGGTCCAACAGGTGTTTCGTGTTATAGATAGCATATCTTCCTCTTTCGCGAACAAGCAGTACTGCGTTGGTGCCTGCCTCGATGTGTCGCAAGCATTTGACAGGGTCTGGCATCGTGGATTACTGTTCAAATTAAAATCCATTCTCCCAAACACCCTTTACCTTATCCTTCGCTCCTATCTAACCGATCGATTCTTCAGGGTCAGACAAGTATTAGAGTACTCTGACTATTACTAAGTGGAGGCGGGAGTTCCACGAGGTAGTGTGCTCGGCCCCATCCTTTACATCCTGTACACTGCCGATATCTTGTGAATGCGATATCCTGGAGCATTAAGGTCAACGAAGGCAAATGTTGTCATGTTACGTTCACACTAAGGAGGAAACAACCTGGCAGAATGGAGTCGAACTGTGAGGAACTGCTAAACCATCCAATATCCAAAGAATACAGTCCTTTCAATCCGAAATTCTAAGAATCATAGTTGATGCACCCTATTACGTCACAAACTCCTCATTACACAATGACCTTAAAATCCCTTTAGTTAAAGACATCATTACGACCCGTTTTAATAAATTGCACTCTAGGCTTTCTATGCATCCCATTCCTTTAGCCCAAACTCTATCCAGTATTACCCATCCTGATAATCCACCTCGTCGCCTGAATAGGAAATGGCCCCGTGATCTTCTCATTGCCAACAAGTTATAAAAATAATACGAAGAGAATAAACAAAAACAAAACAAAACAACAAAAACAATCTGTGTATTGTAAATAGAGATTTAGGAGTTCTGTCATTGGGCAGCTTCTCCGTCAAGCGAAGTACACGCTAAGTTCTTTTTTTTTGTATTTTATTTATTTATTTTTATTCAGTTATTTATTTATTTATCTAATTATTTTTCTTGTTTGTTACTTTTTCTTTCCTTTTTTAAAAATTAATTTATACAGTGAATATTGGCCAGCACATTACTAGATACAAAACAAAATATAGAAAGTAATTAATAATAAAGTTTTTATTTATTTAAAAACAATTTAAAGCTAAATTCCATTAGGAAAACCATATATTTGTGGCGTATAGGCCGTAAAATTGAAATTGAAATTTGGGAACTAAAATGTCATCTCAGACCAATGAAAACTTTAAAAAAAAGACTTACCCTGCTGGTGATGCATCATTACAAGTTGCATTTCCTTTCAGAAAAGACCGCCTTAAACTCTGAATGTCTTCCAAGCCACATCCTTCTAGTAGCTAAAAAAAACAAACGAAAAAACCTTTCCTTTAGTTAAGAAAATTAATAAACAATAAATAACTATAGTAAAAAAAATTTACTGTAGTTTTTTTTAAAACTTTTATTTATTTATTAGATTACAAATTAAATTCGAACTATGTTCCCAGGAGGACACGAGTCAAACTATATTCCCATCTTTGTTTGAGTCGACGAAAGGAATTTTAAGAGTTGGACTTGAAGGACAGATCCGTGCTATTGGATTAGGATGGTATGACAGTTTACTGTAGAAAAGGGCGAGGCGGGAGGAAATGAGAACTTGAACCAAAGGCATTTTAAAATCGTGTTGAAATGACGAATTGGATACGTAATAGGAAGCATTAGCGATTATTGTGAGGGTTTTGGATTGAAAGGACTGGATTCGTTGGAAGATGGAAGGCTTGGCGGCACCCCAGATTTCTGCACCGTATGTCCATATAGGACGTATTAATGTCTTGTAAAGAGTCAATTTGTTTTCTATTGTAAGAATGGTGTTCCTATTCTTGAGTCTGTATAGGAGTACCTCTCGTCGATTGATGAGTGGTACAGAAACATAAATTTCACAATTTCAGAGAATTTTTTTATTTCCATCAATTGGAAATTAACTTGAACGCATTTCGCTTCATTTATTTATTTTTATTCTCTATTTGCCAAACCATTGTTTGATATTTTCGAGATGATCTTGTACGTTTTTAGAAGGAGTTTTAAATTTTTTTTTTTTTTTAAGCAATAGCAGATGATGTTAGGTGTTGTAATGTAAAGTATAATGTAAAGTATAGTAATCATAAAATAAATTTTAGTTAGATTTATAATGGAATCTTAAGTTTCAAGGTCCCTTAAAGTAGTTCTTTACAATTTTCACTATTATATTTTGCTGGGTATGTTTTTTTTTTCTAGTAAAAGCTTACAGATTCTTCTTATTCCTAAAACATAATTACAATCACTTAATAATTACAATGATAGAGATTTATTATATGTATATGTACAATTTTTTTTCAAGAGCACGGTGGTCAGGTGGTTAAAGTACTGGACTCCTGAGCCAAAGATCCCAGGTTCGATGTTTACAGCGACCGTAAGTTTTTATTTCTTTCTGTGCTTCTGTTAGGAGACCCATAGAATTCCTTGTGTGCTCTTAGAGAACACCCAGCCCTTATTTTATTTTATACCATTATTCATTGAATACGAAAAGAATCAGGCGGCCACAACAGTGTGCTGACCACTTCTATAGTGTGACGTGGGTCGAGAATAAATAAATCAATAACATGTATTTCCCCCTTGAGCCTGTATGGCCTGTTTCGGGACTGATTTTTTTTTTTATATGTAAAATAGAATCTTGAGAAGATTGTAGTATTGTTTTAAATATATTTCATTAGAATAATAATAATGAAAGTTAGTTTTTAGTTATATACCTACTTGAAAAAAAAAAAAAGAAAAGAAAAAGAAGTAAATTACAAATTAACATGATATTTCTCTAATATAACATGGAAAAAGGAAGAAAAAAGTCCTTCACGCAAGAGCTGCGTACTCTAAGCAGATTTCTCATGTTTCATTAAAGAATGGGATAAATAATAGTAAATGACAAAACCTAATGTTTTTACATTAGGCTTTTGCCAGAAAGAACAATGAGAAGAAAAGGTACGTCCACTAAAATTTGCTCTAGATTGGCCATGAAGGATGAGTGGGAGAAGCGCTCATCCATCGTAATTAAATTTGTAAATTTCTTCCTTAATATGTTTTTTTCGTAAAAATATTTTAGTTCATAAACATTAGAGTATTATGTTTTATTAACTTTTTTTAAACTCAAATAGTAACTAAGATATTACGATTGTAAATTGTAGTCTCCCTCTAACCCCCCTCTACCTCATTTAAAAAAGAAATAATTTTAAGGGCTTGCACGGAAAACCTAAATAATAAATTTAGTTTCTATATTTAATAAATTACAGGCCCTACCCAACACTATAATTTATATTCTTAATAAGCTTTGTTTAAACAATAATAATAACGTTCACGTAGGCTTCCACAGTCATCAGATGTATGTAAAGTTTTTTCCGGGTTGGACCGTGTAAAGTTTTTGATGGTTGCCGAGCTTTCGCACATCCTGTGATGGCTTCTTCAGGGCTGAATAGAGATTCCCTATTCAGCCCTGAAGAAGCCGTCACAGGATGTGCGAAAGCTCGGCAACCATCAAAAACTTTACACGGTCCAACCCGGAAAAAACTTTACATACAATAATAATAACGAAGATATTGAGATTTAAAATTTTGGATTCCTTCACTCCCCGACCGATTTAAGCCAATAACGAACTCATCGAACGGTTTGAAAAAAAGGTGCTTAAATACCACATTATGGTATATACATATATATACTCTCAATCCACGGCAGGTAAAAGAAGGAGTGTGATCAGCACAACATTTTGGTGAATATTTAAAGATATAAAAAGGAATACACAATAAGTACATTCAGAAAGCATTACCTTGACTATTTTTTGCAATTTTTCATGGTGGTGAATAGGATTAGTAGCATCAGGTTCCTCGGGGTAGGAACATGTCTCATTCATGCACACTGCTAATATTGTCAGTAAACATTGCCAAATACCCATCTAAAATAACAAAAAAAATTACAGTTAGCAAAACAATTATACTAGGAATTGCCATTTAATTAAACATGCTTTTCCTTTTATGAGTAGGTATGTTCTTTTAAATCCGAATTATTTGAATAAATATTATCAAAACTCATTATTGAGTTCATTCATCATAAGTCATTAAAAATTGATTTTTTATTAGCAAATTTCCTGCAGTCAAATCAAAATAAACCAATATTTTATTTTCGCAAACTTTCGAATTTTATAACAATACATACTAAATTATGCTAAAATTTGATTGAAAAGCATGGATACAATACCTGTCTATAAGCGTCCATAGTTCCCTAGTTCTTTCAAATTTTCATTTCATTACATTATTTTCGAATTAAGAAACGAAGACTTCTGAAAAAAAAAAATTAATATTAGTTAAAAAGATTTTCCTTTTAGAACAGTTAAAAGATTTGTTAAATATTATGAATAATTAATTATTTAAATTTGTGTTAAAAAAAAAACAAAAAAAAAACTATAAAAATTGTGTTACTAATGAGCTATTACCCAGACAAAGCACGGTATCCCATAGAATCTTTGGCATATACAAAAAATCAGTTCTGAAGTGGCCTGTGTAGCGAAATATTCTCTTTTACCCAAGTGATTATTGTATTTTAAGCTCGTGAATTAGCGGCAGCATAAGATGCGAAACTATTACAGTAAAAACAAGTTGATTTACAGTTATAGTGATATACTTTTCACTATATCACTATAACAGTAAATTAACTTTAAACTTTAAATAACTCAAAGTTATTTTGAACTTTTCCCTGTTTTACTTAGTTATAAGTAATACAAGATCCGCAGCAAAAATAATTTAAAACTATAAATGAATTTGATTGAGCCTTGAACTTATACATTTTATGAACCTTTAATTCATATTTTAGTATATTTAAGACATTTAAAGGAACAGTGGAATCAATTTGTAGGTAACTTGCTCACCGCATTCGGTCTTGGTAGTTGAAAAATTAAAGACTAATTTCTAACTACAAAATTTTTTATTTCAACCAACTTCTCGGCCTAAATTTCAGACCTCCATAAAGGCAAATAGGGTGATGGGGAGAGAGAGATAGATAGATAGATAGATAGATAGATAGAGAGAGAGAGAGATAGATAGATAGATAGAGAGAGAGAGAGAGAGAGAGAGNCGTTTTACTATCCCCCGGACGACGGCATGGGAGCGGCGAACTCAAACAGGTGGCCATTAACACTCGAGTTATGGCAGGCCATATTAAATTTATAGTTTCATCCAGCTCCCTGGAGAAAAAAGGGGGGACAAGTAGGAAGAAGGATTTAAATTCAATCTCTATTAACACTCGATCAATAACATGACAAAGCCAACTCAGTTCACAGCCAAAATGCAGCTCAAAGCTAGATCCATTCTTCAAAACTTATCCTGAAGATGTCAATTCTACCATCAACAGTTATTTTTTATTCAAATAATCAGGGGGAATAGAATAAAATATATCTGTCCCAGCCAGGAATTTAATAAGTAATCTAGCTCGACCCGGTGGTTTAATGGAAGCATACCGGCCCGGATAGCAGGAGATCCAGGTTCGAGTCCTGGCTGGGACAGATAGATTTTTTTATTCTATTCCCTCTCATTAACTGTTTAAAATTTACGTAGGATAATAACCACAACTAAATTAATATTCATAAATGTTATTTTTTATTAATATTATTGTTGCAGAAATAAAAGCTTTAATTAATATGGAATGAATTGTTGACCGTCAAGTTCTATTGATATTCAACTCGTGCACTAATGAATTGCTCAGTTCAGCAAGAGTCTCTCTCTCCCTCCCCATCACCCCATTTTGTATGTACACTTATGAATATTACTAATAATTTCTTCTTTCCAATATGTTCAGTATGCATCATATATAGTCGATTACCCACAGTTTCATATTTTCATTCATTTTTCTTTGTTTGATTATTATATATTGTCATGTTTCTACATTATTTTTTATGTTTCTTTTTCATATTGAGCCCCGATGAAGGCCAAAAATTCTGGCCGAAACCTTGGCTAAGATAAAAACTTTTTTGGTTACAAATTAGTTTTTATTTCTTCAACTACCATGACCGAATTCCCGACAATCCTCCCTTCATAAAAGCTTTATTTATTTAGCTCCTTCAGGTATGGCTTAGTTTTACTTTTTGAAACTTTCAAGACCTTTATCACAGTATCAAGAAAATAACTTGTACGACAGATCATAAAAAGAAAGACTAGGGAAGTTAAAAATGTATTTTTTTCTTATTTACTTTATAACAAGTAAACCTGAACATAAATTATTTTAATTTAAAAACAACTTAAATAACCTTTTGATAGTCTTCAAGAGAAATGTAAGCACAAGATATTTGATCAAGATGTATATATTAAAGGTGAATCCACAATGAATAACACACAATTTTTTAAATTTGTGATTCTTACATAGCACAATCACATTATGAGCAATGGTCGTACAAAAAAAAAAGAAGTTTTTGTTATGTTTTAAGTTATCCGTTTAAATGAGTCATTGGAACTTTAATGAACAGTATTTTTTTTTTTTAAAGAACAAATGGGAATTCATTAAGACAAAATAGCTCATGATGAAGCCGGGAAAGGACAAAATGAGCACACTATTCTAATAACTAAATCGTTAGCTTCTAAAGCGAAAGGCTTGATTAATTATAGGTGATTTGTCAAACTGCAAAGATTCCGTCAGTCTAACTTAAGGAAAGCGTGTTCACCAAGAAGCACTAATAGAAAAAACATAAAACCAGTTGTTTCTCCATTAAAGTAAGCAGGTTATAAAAAAAAAAAAAAAAAAGGCCAAACGATTTGAATCACTGCAGAGCCATTCGGCGCGTAACCTTATCGAGGAGGCGGGATCTCTGCGGTGAGAGGAGAGTGGCCATTGTTGTCGATACGGACCGCCAATCGATAGTGAGTTGAAGGTAATAGTCGATAGTGGGGCTACCGCGGCAAGATCAAAGGAGGCCTGTAATGAGCCGGCCCGCGCGCTCTGGCTACGGGTAATTGTATGCTAAACAAATTGACGCCGGCCCTGCTTACCGCCTGATTTATGTGGGCCGGTCTCCTTGCGGGTTCTGGCAGTCGGCCCTGCACGTGAAGGACTGCGGCCATAGCTCTCTTAGTGGAGCCCTTACAGGTACCGAGCCCGGTGTGTCTGATGGCTTTGTATAGGGGCTTTCAGGAGGTTTCGGGCGACAGCTTCCGAACTACAGACGAAAATGAGCTATTGCAAGTGTTGCTTGTCAGATCCTCTAAAGGGTAAAATGAGGCATTCATGGCGCCTGATCAATGGAAATGGGGTATGGGTTCCGCCAAGGACAGGATTATATCGAGAAATGCGAGGGTATTTCGAATAAGGTGACTATCCATTGATAATTAGTGATTACATGGGATTCGTTGAGCAACTATGAACTCTCTTACAATGGACAATTTTTTTTTTTTTTTAAACTTTTATTTATTACATTCTGTTTCATTAAAACATTTTGTAATTTGATCACCACAATGAATTAGAGAAAAAAAAAGACACAATATCAATCACATGAGGAGAGAAGGTGACCAACGACACAACTCTCAAATTATTTACAGATTATGTCCCCAGGAGGTCACGGGGCCATCTTCGTTTTTGTCGTCGGGGTGGATCATAGGGGTTGGAGTCCGATGACAGGGAGTGGGCATATGGATTAGGGTGAAATTGGAGTTTACAGTGGAGGAGCGTGAAGCGAGTGGAGATGAAGTCTTGGACGAATGGGATATTATAATCTTGATGTAGGGTAGAGTTCGAGACGTAGTAAATGGACAATATGTAGAATTATTTCTGAAGAATTTTAAAAGCCTTGTAGCTTGTTGAATTAAATTTGAAAAGGTTGTAACAACATCTGTTGTTGTGGTTGTGAGATAAGATTATTTTCTGGATTGATAATTAAATAATAAGAGAAATAATAAGAATTAAATATGAAATTATTTAAAAGCCTTAGGAAAAATAAGAGGGCAGATAATTCATATTGATGGCATATATTTTTAAGTGGCATAAGATATGAGTGTGTCATACAGTGAGCTCTTGGATACAGGGAACTTGGATGGATGTGTTTATAGATCAGAGGCCTTAGGCAAAACATGAAGATAAATTATCTGTATTGGTTGGCAGATCTTATTACATAACAACTGAGGGTATTGGGGGTTGTACAGTGTGGTCTTCAGGATGGGAAAACTGGGGCATTAGAACTTACCGTCTGCAATCGTTCATCTATCTGGCTTGCAAAACCAAATCAGTCAGTCATGTACACCATTAATGAAAAGTGGGAAATTTATGTTGCTTATGTCAGCTCCTACGTGACTGAGTAGTAATGCAGGTGATATAGGTGGGGCATCTAAGTTGTAAGAATAGCGGAACTGTGTGGAAGTAAAACCTTATCTGCCATGAACAGTAGTTCTGAGCTGATATGCACAGCTCTTGGATGAGTTTACTCTAGGTTTGTTGACATGTATAAAGAGTTGTTTGAAAAAGAAAAAGCCAGTACACGGCCACTCCTTGTTCTGTAGGAGAACTAAAGGCTAAGCATTTTGTTTTCTGAAAGTTTGTTCTACTAAAACTCTTTCCTTATATAATCTTATTTTACAATTTCTAATATAATTGTAATATATAAACATAAGTGGAGTATAGAAAAACTTTGCAAATAATTATACAATAATTTATTTTCTTACATATCAATATTGTAATGTAATCTGAGTTTTACGGTAATTCTGATTTACGAAGAATGAAGAAATAACGAAAGCTATAAAAAAATATTTCTGAGTTATAATAATAAAATGATTGACTTTGTAGAAGCAGGTGTGTTTTATAAAAATTATATGATATAGTTGGTATGCTAATCCAAAACGTAAATTTCAACACTTTTTTGAGGGAGTGGAGGGGAGGGAATCATGAGGTTAAATCCATTATGTTTATTTTAAAATTTAACCTTTTTTAGAGTTGTTCGATCAATTTTATATGGAGTTAATATAGTTACTCGGGAATATAGCCGGGACTTAAATTTAAAATTGTATTTAAATCAGTTCAGTATTTTTAGATTAACATACTTCAACGCAGTAGGCTAGCAATGGACCGAATAGAGAACTCGAGGCTATTGAACTTTTCTAAAACCCAGCGGTCCCCTAAAAAAATCTTCTACCTACAGGACAACTTTTGAAGATACTACGAATACTAAGAGACAGAAATATGTAAAACACAATACTTTTGTTTAAGCAACAGGAACGACAGGTTGAACCGTTGTACTTCTGGACCTCCTGAACAATTCTACCACCAATTTAAGCCCCCAGATGTTGCTTGAAGTTCATATGTCATTAAGCACATTATCGGAACAGACAGAAACTAATTTCCGCTTTTCATAACATTCATTTTTACCGTTTCAGTGTAATTTCATTTCAACTTTTGGATTATTCGGCGTAGCCAAGAGGATCCTCTTGGGTCTTCCTTGCCTGTCGCTGCGGATTTGAGTTTCATCGAGAAATAAACGCCTGTCCTGTATTGGATCCTGGAAATAGAGTTGCGACCAGAAGATATGCGACCCACCCTCAATGACTATAGAAAAATAGAATTTTGGTAGATTTATGATTTTTATGTTCAGATTGCAAGCAAAGAAAATAAACCCAAAATCAAATTTGAGTATTAATCACACTTTATTAGAAGTATTTTCGTCGTAATGCTTCTGTGGTAGGGAGGGAAAATTTGAGAGTATGTCACAAATTTTGAGAACTTTCTATAGGTCACACTAGTTTGGTAATAATTTATCTTATTTTTTGAAATTCATCTGAATAAAATTAAAGCAGTGAGATACTCACTCTTTTTTTTTTAGGTAAAATAATATATATATAGTTATTTTTGCTTCTAAAATTTAGGATTGATAAATAAGTGAAACTATTGTATTTGTTGTGGTATTAAAACCTACATTAATTTTATACAACAAATACAATAGAACAAAACGCCAGTCCGGCAAGCAGAAGATCCGGGTTCGAGTCCCGGCTAAGCCAGTAAGATTTTTTTGGGTATTTTTTTACATAGGGACAAGACGTTCTCATTCGTCTTCATAGGCAGCCCTGAAGATGGCTTACAATGTTAGCCGAAATGTTGGCAGATAATCTTTTTTTAAAAAATACACTTTATCTAAATTTGTATTTTTTTTTTTGGATCTACCTTGACAGGACCCTAACTAAGATCATCTAATAAGATTTAATTGTTCAATTTCCTTGCATTTATTGCTTAAAGAATTAAAGTCTTGTTGTTGTCTTGTAAGAAATTCAGAGTACTTTGTTTTAGAAAGATAAAATAAAACTTTGAAACAGAATATTAGGCAGGTTGTTTTTGTTCTTTCAGAAGGTCCTTTTTCTTTCCAAGGATAACCAAGTTTTTATTATTATCCTCCTATCTGGACTATTCCTGGCCACTTTTAGGTAGGGTGGGGGTTACATAACTCTCAGAAGGGTCTACGACGCGATGAAGTGGAAGCCTGGAACGAGGTACCTTTTCGGAGAGAATAACTGACCTAAAGCGGGGGCCGAAGGGCGAAGGGGGGACCACAGAGCGAGATGGAGGGGGCGAAGAATGGGCTGAGAGAGGGAGAGAGAGAGAGTGAGAGATGTAGTGATAGAGAGTGAATGGTGGTGTTAGATGTTTTCAGAACGGCCAGTATAACTCCAGTTAAGAAGAGATGAGAGGGAGCCCCTTTGAAGTGTGCCGCCTCCGTGAGAAGAAAGAAGCCGACACAGGGAGGAGGAGTGGGGGCAGGCCATGTGTGAGTGAGGGGCTGGCGATCGGTCGACTCGCCCCGGCCACGCGCCGTCCTCACTTAGCATTCCTCCGCAGAAATTTTAATGAGGAGAAAAAAATGGATTGACGACACTTTGAGATGACTCCTTTCTGTCCGTATGGTATGTATCGGGGTTCTGTAATTCTAAGCCTCCTGGGAATCATTAGCAAAGAGCATGCCTCAATTATAATGTACGAGTCTGTAATTGCGAGCTCCATGTGTATATCGCGATGGCACACTTGTGAAGAATTAAGTTGAATCTCTTCCTATCAATGAACAAATTAATATAAAGTCCGCCGCGCAAAACCAGTGTACACCAAACGAACAGCTCACTCTTTTAGTTATAAAAACTTATATTTGTCATGAGAAATCCCAAAATTATAAAAAAATGTCTTTTATCTCTGTCAATCAGTATTAAGTTTCATTACTCACATTTTATTACGATACATTACCAATTGTATTTAACCCAAAGCGGCATATATATATAAACGATAAGACTGGTTCTAGATTTGTATCATAATAACTAAGCTAAAATTTTGTGAAACTTGATATATGATATATTTACTTGGCAAAATATTACATTATTTTCCTCTTGTTTATGGATCTTTTTGTTTAGACTAAGCTTATAGTTGAGGGTGAGTACTAAATATTATTATATAAAAGGAAAGTTTGTTGACCGTAGATATAATTCTTAGATGATTTTAGTTGTGGTTCGGTCAAGGTAGATCCAAAAAACACAAATTTAAAAAAATGTATTTTTTAATAAAGGATCATCTGCCAAAGTTTCGGCTTACCTTGTAAGCCATCTTCAGGGCTATCATGAAGATGAGAGAGGACGTCCTGTCCCTAAGTTCACATTTCCATGACTCTCTAAGTATAGAGTTAGACATTGTAAGAACACCCCAAGTTATGTTGTATGTTCAAAAGGAGAGTTTGTTTTCCATAGTTATGGAAATGTGAACTTAGGGACAGGACGTCCTCTCTCATCTTCCTGATAGCCCTGAAGATGGCTTACAATGTAAGCCGAAACATTGGCAGATAATCCTTTATTAAAAAATACATTTTTTTAAAATTTGTGTTTTTTGGATCTACCTTGACCGAACCCCAACTAAAATCATCTAAGGATTATTATATAAATATATTCAATGCCCGCTACATTGAAAAAGTTGTGCTCGCACTTGACATTTCAGGTATTTCTCTCCCATTCCTCCGAGTTCGTTCAATAAAAACTCTGCCTGACTTCTTAAAAAAAGCAAATTTAAAGCCACAAATAAAATGTATTTACATTTAAAAGCTTAAAAATTTATATTTACAGTTGAAACAGGTATTAATTTCTTTAAATATAATGATAAATAGTAAACAATAGAAACAAGGATATTTCAGTTTTACAAATATTAGTGATAGCAGATAGGGTAGAGCTGTAAAAAGAAAGAATATTTCTGATATAGTATTAAAGAAAAAGATTTCGACCAGTTATAAAAGGTGAATAGCCACTAATGTCACAATATTACTAACTATCACAATATGTGAGTGTGAATTGGTGTCTCAGAACGTAAATACAAAAGGAAAGTAGTGATGTAATAACGAGATAGAAGCTTAGGCAAATTCTTCAGCATTGTTGATAATGGAAATTTGTGTTAGGATCTTCTGATATCTTGCAATCCTCTACCCTTAATTTGGGAACCCTTAGAATACAAAGGAACAAATAAAAGTCTGACATGAAGGAGCTTAGTAAACTAAGCTGATTTCTCATTTTTCATTAGGTATGAAATGTAAATAGAAATAAATTAATAAAACTAACATATTTACAATTAAGGTAAAATATAATTCCGGCCGATCTGGAGGGGAGTGATATGGGAAGTCGCTCACCCATCCTAGTTCTTTTTTAAATGTCATTATTAATGAACGTCATTTGTGAAAATGTCGTAAAACATACATGATAAATGATAAATTGTGTTACTATTATTCTGTTACTTAATTTTACATTATTAAAATAATGTATCGCAGACATTGACGATTATCCAATTTAGTCTACCAGTAAACTACCCCCTTTCTCATTAGATTTCAACCAAAACAATTTAATATAACATTTGTGAAACAAAACTCTAATTTTGAATTTAATCTAAATAAAAGTGGGGAGCTATTTTAATTATGTTGTAGATGTAATTGATGAAAAATTACATTTTACACCTACCGTGCCCTGTATTTTCCGTAATGCTTATAATAAAAAAGAGCCTTAATCCTTTTGAGTTCATAAATTGGTTGTAAGATCATATATTCTTCATATACGGTCATTTACTCTTTTGTGCCCACATTAATGAGACTAACGAAGATAGTATTTTGACTAATTTATTTAGATCTAGCTTTTTTCATTCTATATTTTCCAGAATGTTTCCTTTTTTAATTAAAAATCAATTTTCCAGAACTTTTAAGAAAATAGAGTTCTGTCAAATGTCTCATTGTATTGAATTTGAAACATGCCAAGTTAAACGTACCCAATGCCTATATTTGAAAATATTATTCATATTTTTTNATCCTGTGATGGCTTCTTCAGGGCTGAATAGAGATTCCCTATTCAGCCCTGAAGAAGCCGTCACAGGATGTGCGAAAGCTCGGCAACCATCAAAAACTTTACACGGTCCAACCCGGAAAAAACTTTACATACAATAATAATAACGAAGATATTGAGATTTAAAATTTTGGATTCCTTCACTCCCCGACCGATTTAAGCCAATAACGAACTCATCGAACGGTTTGAAAAAAAGGTGCTTAAATACCACATTATGGTATATACATATATATACTCTCAATCCACGGCAGGTAAAAGAAGGAGTGTGATCAGCACAACATTTTGGTGAATATTTAAAGATATAAAAAGGAATACACAATAAGTACATTCAGAAAGCATTACCTTGACTATTTTTTGCAATTTTTCATGGTGGTGAATAGGATTAGTAGCATCAGGTTCCTCGGGGTAGGAACATGTCTCATTCATGCACACTGCTAATATTGTCAGTAAACATTGCCAAATACCCATCTAAAATAACAAAAAAAATTACAGTTAGCAAAACAATTATACTAGGAATTGCCATTTAATTAAACATGCTTTTCCTTTTATGAGTAGGTATGTTCTTTTAAATCCGAATTATTTGAATAAATATTATCAAAACTCATTATTGAGTTCATTCATCATAAGTCATTAAAAATTGATTTTTTATTAGCAAATTTCCTGCAGTCAAATCAAAATAAACCAATATTTTATTTTCGCAAACTTTCGAATTTTATAACAATACATACTAAATTATGCTAAAATTTGATTGAAAAGCATGGATACAATACCTGTCTATAAGCGTCCATAGTTCCCTAGTTCTTTCAAATTTTCATTTCATTACATTATTTTCGAATTAAGAAACGAAGACTTCTGAAAAAAAAAAATTAATATTAGTTAAAAAGATTTTCCTTTTAGAACAGTTAAAAGATTTGTTAAATATTATGAATAATTAATTATTTAAATTTGTGTTAAAAAAAAAACAAAAAAAAAACTATAAAAATTGTGTTACTAATGAGCTATTACCCAGACAAAGCACGGTATCCCATAGAATCTTTGGCATATACAAAAAATCAGTTCTGAAGTGGCCTGTGTAGCGAAATATTCTCTTTTACCCAAGTGATTATTGTATTTTAAGCTCGTGAATTAGCGGCAGCATAAGATGCGAAACTATTACAGTAAAAACAAGTTGATTTACAGTTATAGTGATATACTTTTCACTATATCACTATAACAGTAAATTAACTTTAAACTTTAAATAACTCAAAGTTATTTTGAACTTTTCCCTGTTTTACTTAGTTATAAGTAATACAAGATCCGCAGCAAAAATAATTTAAAACTATAAATGAATTTGATTGAGCCTTGAACTTATACATTTTATGAACCTTTAATTCATATTTTAGTATATTTAAGACATTTAAAGGAACAGTGGAATCAATTTGTAGGTAACTTGCTCACCGCATTCGGTCTTGGTAGTTGAAAAATTAAAGACTAATTTCTAACTACAAAATTTTTTATTTCAACCAACTTCTCGGCCTAAATTTCAGACCTCCATAAAGGCAAATAGGGTGATGGGGAGAGAGAGATAGATAGATAGATAGATAGATAGATAGAGAGAGAGAGAGATAGATAGATAGATAGAGAGAGAGAGAGAGAGAGAGAGAGAGAGAGAGAGAGAGAGAGAGAGAGAGAGAGAATTTCAGGCCTTCGTCAAGGCGAATAGGGTGATGGGATGCGAGAGACGGGTAGTAGATAAATAAATAGATAGATAGATAGATAGATAGAGAGAGAAAGAGTGGGAGAGAAGGGGGGAGAGAGGGAGAGAGAAGGAGAGAGAAGGAGAGGGAGAGAGGGATAGTAGAGGGGAGAGAGAGAGAGAGAGAGAGACTCCTGCTCTACAGTGACTATATCATGACTTATGACTATCCACTACAGTTCTGTATAGCAAGTCTCTCTCTCTCTACCCAACGCACTACATGGCCTGATGAAGGCCTGAAATTTAGGTCGAAACTTTGGCTAAAATAAAAACTTTTTTGGTTAGAAATTAGTTTTTAATTCCAGCTCCCAAGATCGAATTCCTGACAATCCTCTCTTCATAAAATAATGGAATATTTGTGAGAGATTAGGAAACATATTTTAAACCTCAAATTTCTTTGTATAAGCTAAATTACTAGTTATATGACATGAAATATAATTAGAAATCGCATGTCAATTATCATAAATTGAGACCAAGTTGTTTCAAATTACTTTAAATGACTAAATGACAATTATGAAACTTTAACACCAGTAATACTCACTCAATATTTTTATGGATACATTTATAATTCTATAGTTCATTGCCTTCTAGCACTCAGTTCTAAATGTGATTTTTAATGGAGTTGAAATATTTTGCAGCCTTTCTTAGAGACCAGGAAGTCTGGTATTGTCATACTAATGTATTGTTGTATAGTCTAGTGCCTCCCTCTTATAACAAAGAAGAACAAAGTTTTTTTTTTTTTTCTAAATTTTTATATGCGAAAATATTTATGAGGAACCCTGGAATCAATAATTTGTGGAACCTCATTTTGGAAGACCCTAATGTTTACACAAATATTGTTTTTTTTTTTTGTGGTATTTAATCCCACATCAATTTTAAACAATAAATGTAAGGGAATATAATTGCATTTATTGTACATAATGTTTACATTCTAATATTTTATTTTTATTTATTTTTTTACATTCTTTAGGAAATAATTAATTTAATTTAAAAACAACTTAAATAACCTTTTGATAGTCTTCAAGAGAAATGTAAGCACAAGATATTTGATCAAGATGTATATATTAAAGGTGAATCCACAATGAATAACACACAATTTTTTAAATTTGTGATTCTTACATAGCACAATCACATTATGAGCAATGGTCGTACAAAAAAAAAAGAAGTTTTTGTTATGTTTTAAGTTATCCGTTTAAATGAGTCATTGGAACTTTAATGAACAGTATTTTTTTTTTTTAAAGAACAAATGGGAATTCATTAAGACAAAATAGCTCATGATGAAGCCGGGAAAGGACAAAATGAGCACACTATTCTAATAACTAAATCGTTAGCTTCTAAAGCGAAAGGCTTGATTAATTATAGGTGATTTGTCAAACTGCAAAGATTCCGTCAGTCTAACTTAAGGAAAGCGTGTTCACCAAGAAGCACTAATAGAAAAAACATAAAACCAGTTGTTTCTCCATTAAAGTAAGCAGGTTATAAAAAAAAAAAAAAAAAAGGCCAAACGATTTGAATCACTGCAGAGCCATTCGGCGCGTAACCTTATCGAGGAGGCGGGATCTCTGCGGTGAGAGGAGAGTGGCCATTGTTGTCGATACGGACCGCCAATCGATAGTGAGTTGAAGGTAATAGTCGATAGTGGGGCTACCGCGGCAAGATCAAAGGAGGCCTGTAATGAGCCGGCCCGCGCGCTCTGGCTACGGGTAATTGTATGCTAAACAAATTGACGCCGGCCCTGCTTACCGCCTGATTTATGTGGGCCGGTCTCCTTGCGGGTTCTGGCAGTCGGCCCTGCACGTGAAGGACTGCGGCCATAGCTCTCTTAGTGGAGCCCTTACAGGTACCGAGCCCGGTGTGTCTGATGGCTTTGTATAGGGGCTTTCAGGAGGTTTCGGGCGACAGCTTCCGAACTACAGACGAAAATGAGCTATTGCAAGTGTTGCTTGTCAGATCCTCTAAAGGGTAAAATGAGGCATTCATGGCGCCTGATCAATGGAAATGGGGTATGGGTTCCGCCAAGGACAGGATTATATCGAGAAATGCGAGGGTATTTCGAATAAGGTGACTATCCATTGATAATTAGTGATTACATGGGATTCGTTGAGCAACTATGAACTCTCTTACAATGGACAATTTTTTTTTTTTTTTAAACTTTTATTTATTACATTCTGTTTCATTAAAACATTTTGTAATTTGATCACCACAATGAATTAGAGAAAAAAAAAGACACAATATCAATCACATGAGGAGAGAAGGTGACCAACGACACAACTCTCAAATTATTTACAGATTATGTCCCCAGGAGGTCACGGGGCCATCTTCGTTTTTGTCGTCGGGGTGGATCATAGGGGTTGGAGTCCGATGACAGGGAGTGGGCATATGGATTAGGGTGAAATTGGAGTTTACAGTGGAGGAGCGTGAAGCGAGTGGAGATGAAGTCTTGGACGAATGGGATATTATAATCTTGATGTAGGGTAGAGTTCGAGACGTAGTAAATGGACAATATGTAGAATTATTTCTGAAGAATTTTAAAAGCCTTGTAGCTTGTTGAATTAAATTTGAAAAGGTTGTAACAACATCTGTTGTTGTGGTTGTGAGATAAGATTATTTTCTGGATTGATAATTAAATAATAAGAGAAATAATAAGAATTAAATATGAAATTATTTAAAAGCCTTAGGAAAAATAAGAGGGCAGATAATTCATATTGATGGCATATATTTTTAAGTGGCATAAGATATGAGTGTGTCATACAGTGAGCTCTTGGATACAGGGAACTTGGATGGATGTGTTTATAGATCAGAGGCCTTAGGCAAAACATGAAGATAAATTATCTGTATTGGTTGGCAGATCTTATTACATAACAACTGAGGGTATTGGGGGTTGTACAGTGTGGTCTTCAGGATGGGAAAACTGGGGCATTAGAACTTACCGTCTGCAATCGTTCATCTATCTGGCTTGCAAAACCAAATCAGTCAGTCATGTACACCATTAATGAAAAGTGGGAAATTTATGTTGCTTATGTCAGCTCCTACGTGACTGAGTAGTAATGCAGGTGATATAGGTGGGGCATCTAAGTTGTAAGAATAGCGGAACTGTGTGGAAGTAAAACCTTATCTGCCATGAACAGTAGTTCTGAGCTGATATGCACAGCTCTTGGATGAGTTTACTCTAGGTTTGTTGACATGTATAAAGAGTTGTTTGAAAAAGAAAAAGCCAGTACACGGCCACTCCTTGTTCTGTAGGAGAACTAAAGGCTAAGCATTTTGTTTTCTGAAAGTTTGTTCTACTAAAACTCTTTCCTTATATAATCTTATTTTACAATTTCTAATATAATTGTAATATATAAACATAAGTGGAGTATAGAAAAACTTTGCAAATAATTATACAATAATTTATTTTCTTACATATCAATATTGTAATGTAATCTGAGTTTTACGGTAATTCTGATTTACGAAGAATGAAGAAATAACGAAAGCTATAAAAAAATATTTCTGAGTTATAATAATAAAATGATTGACTTTGTAGAAGCAGGTGTGTTTTATAAAAATTATATGATATAGTTGGTATGCTAATCCAAAACGTAAATTTCAACACTTTTTTGAGGGAGTGGAGGGGAGGGAATCATGAGGTTAAATCCATTATGTTTATTTTAAAATTTAACCTTTTTTAGAGTTGTTCGATCAATTTTATATGGAGTTAATATAGTTACTCGGGAATATAGCCGGGACTTAAATTTAAAATTGTATTTAAATCAGTTCAGTATTTTTAGATTAACATACTTCAACGCAGTAGGCTAGCAATGGACCGAATAGAGAACTCGAGGCTATTGAACTTTTCTAAAACCCAGCGGTCCCCTAAAAAAATCTTCTACCTACAGGACAACTTTTGAAGATACTACGAATACTAAGAGACAGAAATATGTAAAACACAATACTTTTGTTTAAGCAACAGGAACGACAGGTTGAACCGTTGTACTTCTGGACCTCCTGAACAATTCTACCACCAATTTAAGCCCCCAGATGTTGCTTGAAGTTCATATGTCATTAAGCACATTATCGGAACAGACAGAAACTAATTTCCGCTTTTCATAACATTCATTTTTACCGTTTCAGTGTAATTTCATTTCAACTTTTGGATTATTCGGCGTAGCCAAGAGGATCCTCTTGGGTCTTCCTTGCCTGTCGCTGCGGATTTGAGTTTCATCGAGAAATAAACGCCTGTCCTGTATTGGATCCTGGAAATAGAGTTGCGACCAGAAGATATGCGACCCACCCTCAATGACTATAGAAAAATAGAATTTTGGTAGATTTATGATTTTTATGTTCAGATTGCAAGCAAAGAAAATAAACCCAAAATCAAATTTGAGTATTAATCACACTTTATTAGAAGTATTTTCGTCGTAATGCTTCTGTGGTAGGGAGGGAAAATTTGAGAGTATGTCACAAATTTTGAGAACTTTCTATAGGTCACACTAGTTTGGTAATAATTTATCTTATTTTTTGAAATTCATCTGAATAAAATTAAAGCAGTGAGATACTCACTCTTTTTTTTTTAGGTAAAATAATATATATATAGTTATTTTTGCTTCTAAAATTTAGGATTGATAAATAAGTGAAACTATTGTATTTGTTGTGGTATTAAAACCTACATTAATTTTATACAACAAATACAATAGAACAAAACGCCAGTCCGGCAAGCAGAAGATCCGGGTTCGAGTCCCGGCTAAGCCAGTAAGATTTTTTTGGGTATTTTTTTACATAGGGACAAGACGTTCTCATTCGTCTTCATAGGCAGCCCTGAAGATGGCTTACAATGTTAGCCGAAATGTTGGCAGATAATCTTTTTTTAAAAAATACACTTTATCTAAATTTGTATTTTTTTTTTTGGATCTACCTTGACAGGACCCTAACTAAGATCATCTAATAAGATTTAATTGTTCAATTTCCTTGCATTTATTGCTTAAAGAATTAAAGTCTTGTTGTTGTCTTGTAAGAAATTCAGAGTACTTTGTTTTAGAAAGATAAAATAAAACTTTGAAACAGAATATTAGGCAGGTTGTTTTTGTTCTTTCAGAAGGTCCTTTTTCTTTCCAAGGATAACCAAGTTTTTATTATTATCCTCCTATCTGGACTATTCCTGGCCACTTTTAGGTAGGGTGGGGGTTACATAACTCTCAGAAGGGTCTACGACGCGATGAAGTGGAAGCCTGGAACGAGGTACCTTTTCGGAGAGAATAACTGACCTAAAGCGGGGGCCGAAGGGCGAAGGGGGGACCACAGAGCGAGATGGAGGGGGCGAAGAATGGGCTGAGAGAGGGAGAGAGAGAGAGTGAGAGATGTAGTGATAGAGAGTGAATGGTGGTGTTAGATGTTTTCAGAACGGCCAGTATAACTCCAGTTAAGAAGAGATGAGAGGGAGCCCCTTTGAAGTGTGCCGCCTCCGTGAGAAGAAAGAAGCCGACACAGGGAGGAGGAGTGGGGGCAGGCCATGTGTGAGTGAGGGGCTGGCGATCGGTCGACTCGCCCCGGCCACGCGCCGTCCTCACTTAGCATTCCTCCGCAGAAATTTTAATGAGGAGAAAAAAATGGATTGACGACACTTTGAGATGACTCCTTTCTGTCCGTATGGTATGTATCGGGGTTCTGTAATTCTAAGCCTCCTGGGAATCATTAGCAAAGAGCATGCCTCAATTATAATGTACGAGTCTGTAATTGCGAGCTCCATGTGTATATCGCGATGGCACACTTGTGAAGAATTAAGTTGAATCTCTTCCTATCAATGAACAAATTAATATAAAGTCCGCCGCGCAAAACCAGTGTACACCAAACGAACAGCTCACTCTTTTAGTTATAAAAACTTATATTTGTCATGAGAAATCCCAAAATTATAAAAAAATGTCTTTTATCTCTGTCAATCAGTATTAAGTTTCATTACTCACATTTTATTACGATACATTACCAATTGTATTTA
>KZ807469.1:286448-302072 GCA_000696205.2 Oncopeltus fasciatus | reverse complement strand
GTTGGGGTTCGGTCGAGGTAGATCCAAAAAAACACAAATAAAAAAATGTTTTTTTTTAATGAAGGATTATCTGCCAACGTTTCGGCTTACATTGTAAGCCATCTTCAGGGCTGTAGAAATACAACGTCATGAGAATACAGTAATATTTGAAATTAGTATAATAGAGAATTATAATATAATGTGATATCAAGAGTACGAACGTAGAAAGCTGTGTAAGACAATTAAAAGTTTATGAAAACAATATTGAAAAAGAACCAATTTGAAAAAAACATGCAAACAAACAACTTATTGACAAGAAAAAAATTGAAATATCATTAAAGGTTATAAGCTTATTTTTCTCTGTCATATAAGTTTTGTAGCTGTAAAATTTTTATGGTACACGCATTTAGTAAAATAGACCCAGCCAGTTCAAAGCAAACTCTTTTTCTTTTTTTTTTAAGATATGTCTTTAATTAAAAAATAAATAACAATTTTTCGTAAATTAAAAAAGAAAAAAAGATAGAAAACGCAACCAAGTCCGCATATTTTTGATGTGCAAACTGATATATAAAAAAATAGGTAGGCTTAAAAACAACAGACAATTACACTACATTACTAAATTTAAGTGCCAATTACACTAAATTTGTTTAAAATTTATACTATCATTGAAACAGGAAGCAATTTAGTTATGGATTAAATTCATTAAATTAAAAATTAAATCAAGTAATCTATTTATTTGCCCAAATAGAGGATCGAATTTCAGTTCAGAGAGTTGGATATAATTTATTTTGCCAAAACAGACATCAGCAAAATAAGTTCATTCGGGAATCTTTATCATGCCATTACATAAGACAAAAAATACTTTATCATATGCTCCGACTCGCTCTCTTCTCTAAAAAGATAAAAAATGATAAAAATTAAGGTCTCCTACAAAAAAAATTCTTAGATTATATCCGCACCCTTGAACAGCAGGACAAAACAATAACACTCCTGTGGGTACCATCACACACAGGTATAAGGGGAAACGAGATGGCTGATAATGCAGCTAAAGAAGCAGGCCTTAAGGACACCCCACCCACAAACATTGTAGAACCCAGAGATGTCAAGACTTGGCTTAAAAGAAAACTTATTTGGATTGGGACACTCTCTGGAAGTCCGAATCGACCAACAATAAACTGCGAAGAATCAAGGACACCACCAAGGAGTGGTCCACATCGAACCGGGAGAACAGAAGAGAAGTCGTACTAACCAGACTTAGAATAGGTCACACCATTCTTACCCACATGCATCTAATCACTAAAGATCAACCGCCAATATGCCCTAAATGTAGCTCTCAAATGAGCGCTCAACATTTCATCGAGGAATGCCCATATTACACTATTTACATGCAAAAACCTCCCAAGACAACTGTCGGCATTCCTAGCAAACCATGAATCCAATGTAGGTTAACTTATGTGCATTTTAAGAGAAACAGGCATATATGAAAAAATTTAATTAACCCAACAGTAAGGGCGTAATAACCATGATGTTGATCGCCCTATAACCTGATCCTAATCCTAATCCTATATCAGTTTCTAAACATCTGTAACAAAATAATTCACCACACTGACTCTCAACCCACTAAAAAGGGATACAAAATCAAATTTTTTCCCAGATCTTCAGCAAAATCAGTCTGTTAGGGAAGAGGATTTACCTAAAAACACCATACTAGTAATGTTTAATATTATTATTTCTCCTTATCTTCTCCTAGAAATGGGTTTTTCACAGGCAAGCATTCCAGGACTGAAGTAATAACCCGACTATAAACACTGCTGTAACCTCCAAGAAATAGAAGAGAAGATCTCCTACCAGAGTTTTACTTCCCACAAGCTAGAATGGACGTTGATCTTTCCTTATATGCTTGTGAACACTTGAGTGTGTGTGTTAGTGACGGTGGAGAGGGGGTGGGGGGGGAGGGGAGGGAGAAAGGCAGAGATTAAGTAAGAGGGATAGAGGAGAAAGATAGGAAAAGGAGTGTGAGAGAGAGAGAGAGAGATAGGCAGTAGAAAAGAGCCCAATAAAATCCGGGCTCTTACGTTGTCGGCTTGGAATCAAAAGCCAGATTAATTGCTGTTTTGACCAAGTGTGCTATGTCGAAAGATGCTTCTTTTGTCGGCGAAAACACAAAAAACATATTTGCATACGAAATTATCAGCCAGCGGCTACAACTCTCCTGAACATGCCAAACTCCCTTCCCACTCCACTTTCAAATAATATTATAATCTAACTAACCTAAATATTTTAATGGTTTCCCTTCATGCTTCCTGCTCATTGCTGTCACTCATATTTGCCGCATATGCATTTGAAAATTCTGCTAATGGCTATTGATTTAATTATATTGATTTTCAAAATTAGTAGCTCATAAAAATTAATATTCATGTATTTAATGGCCCTGATTCTATTTCATCCTATTAATATTTATACACCTCCTACCAGAGTTTTATTTCCATATTCCTACTATAAAGAAATTTCAGTATAGTAATACAACAAGTGTGTGTATATATATATATATTCTTTAGAAAATGTTTAGAAAGGGATTCATTCTTTCACAATTTAAGTTTGAAATCGTTTCGAACAGTTCGTTGATTTTTGAATTTGCTACAACTTTCTGAAATGCACTCCTAATTTTTTTTTTTGTACAATTAATATTATCTAATTTCTCAAGTTATAACCAAGCTGAGCTCTCTATTCGATCAAAGTTACTAGTTACGACCCATTTTCTTGTTAATTAACAATCTCGTTAGACAGCTTATATATTTTATATGAATTAAGTTTTAAAAAATGACAGATTTTGTGTTTAAATTATTCCGATACCTTTTAATCTTATTTTAGCAGTAGGTTTGCAAAACAAGTTTTGGAGAGTATTAATTATTTTCTGACTACAATATATATTTTACATTCAAAGAGATAAAGCCAAAGGTAAATAAATTTTTTTATAGACTAATCTAAGTCTATATTTGTATTTCTTATCTATGATTACGGAAATTTCAATGAAATCAAAACAGGGACAAACTGAGTTTCTAGCTCTATACCACTTATCATGTAATGTTTATTTGCCATACTTAATATTCTCATAAAAAATAGGTTTTATGTGCACTTTAAAACAATTACAAATGAGTAAGACTTACTTCACACGGTCTTAAAAAAAATACAGAATATTATAGGTGCATATACAATCTAGGTCTATATTTCATTTCAGTAAATTACTACATTAATAAAAATAAGAAGAGAAACATCATTTTTTTTCTCATTAATTCACAATTTAATAAGAGTTACATTGAGTTACGTTTATTAAAAATTTTTTTTTAATTAATCCTTTCAGCTTACAGTTTGGTATTATTTTTGAAATATTCGTTACGGAAATCTAATCCAGATACTAATACTATTCAATGATAGACTCGCGTCATGAAGATTCTTGTGCTCCGAAGATGAAACTATAAGATCAGTAAAGCTCAACTTCCGGTTTAAAGAAAAAATAAATTATTGAACGAAATTGGTTTTCTATTTCAATCTTTCTTTTGAAAAATTTTGCCCTATTTTATCCAAAAATATTGTTTTCTCTGCTTTTTCATTAGTCAAGGCTTTATAGAATTACAAAAAATTAATCTTATGACGTAATAGTAAGAACATTTTTAGGGGGGTTTAGGTACATATCATTAAATTTTTAAAATTCACAATAACATGTTAGGGAAAATAAATGTATGTATTATTGGAATATGCGGTAAAGTTTTGTGTCGAATACTGTTTATTTTTAGTTGGATTTTGAAGTTTTATACCGCAAATATTGTAATTCTTCATTATTTATTTAGATTTACGTTACTTAATGGTTACTGTTATTCAATAATATTAATTAATGTTACTTATCTGGAAATTATGAGGTTACTTAAAAATGAAATCTGGGTTTTGGTACAGTTTAGATGAAAATCGAATTATCAAGTATTATAATTCTAAGATGATTTTAGTTGGGGTTCGGTCAAGGTAGATCCAAAAAACACAAATTTAAAAAATATATTTTTAATAAAGGAGTATCTGCCAACGTTTCGGCTTAAATTGTAATCCATCTTCAGGACTGTAGAAATACGATGTCATGAGAATACCAAACATAAAGGATTTTAATTTAATTCGCAGGCTTACAATGTAAGCCGAAACGTTGGCAGATAATCCTTTATTAAAAAATACATTTTTTAAATTTGTGTTTTTTGGATCTACCTTGACCGAACCCCAACTAAAATCATCTTAGANTCCCTAGCAAACCATGAATCCAATGTAGGTAAACTTATGTGCATTTTAAGAGAAACAGGCATATATGAAAAAATTTAATTAACCCAACAGTAAGGGCGTAATAACCATGATGTTGATCGCCCTATAACCTGATCCTAATCCTAATCCTATATCAGTTTCTAAACATCTGTAACAAAATAATTCACCACACTGACTCTCAACCCACTAAAAAGGGATACAAAATCAAATTTTTTCCCAGATCTTCAGCAAAATCAGTCTGTTAGGGAAGAGGATTTACCTAAAAACACCATACTAGTAATGTTTAATATTATTATTTCTCCTTATCTTCTCCTAGAAATGGGTTTTTCACAGGCAAGCATTCCAGGACTGAAGTAATAACCCGACTATAAACACTGCTGTAACCTCCAAGAAATAGAAGAGAAGATCTCCTACCAGAGTTTTACTTCCCACAAGCTAGAATATATGGTATTATGGTATATAATACAATATGTATTTAGAAAAGTCCTTTTACATAGGTAACCTATTGCTAAGAGAATACATCTTCTATGGAGACCTAAGAGCGAGCAGCGGCTGCAGTCTCTCTGATAGGAGTGCGTAACAAGTACATTAGAACCGCCATCTTATCATTCCACTGATAAGAGGTAGATTCAGATTAGCAAAAAAATATGTCTGCCTCACAATATCTGTCTATACTAAGCTAAGCATGTTCTGATGAACGATAACATAAAAAAGAAGATGTAAAAAAAAAAAAAAAATAAATAAAAAAAAGGAAATTTGTTTGGTATAGAGTTCTTTGGAGGATGACACGAAAAAAATAAATACTAAAGTAAGCTTTAGCGTCACTTACAAATTTCTCGTCAAAATTTCAATAGATAAAACAGAATATATATAAAGATGAAATAGATAAAATAAATAAATTAAAAAACACATAAAACAGCAAGCAGTCTTTAGTTAAAATCCTATTGTAATTTGACCTAAGAACTGCTTAAAGAAGCACATTGTAAGAAATCCATTATTACAGTAAGCCGGCATTGTAAGCCAAGAATTCTACATGCTTCTTAAAAATACATTTTTTTAAAATTTGTGTTTTTTGGATCTACCTTGACCGAACCCCAACTAAAATCATCTTAGAGAAACCTTCAACATTTTCTCAGAAAAAAAAAATAGTTGCCATTTTGTCAATTAAAATCAAAATCTCATCACGCTAAAGCTTTCCTATCTTTGACTAAAGATGCACATTAATAATCATCAACAATGCTGTGGCAAATGAAGAATAAAAATCAATGAAGAAAAAGGCGTTCAATTTCCAACTGCGGAACAAAGACTTCCCTGAAATTGTGAAATTTAACAATATTCCCTTACCACATTCACATTCCGTTCGTGACGGACATCCTGACTCACGACTTACATGGAGTGTAAAAATAAATTTAAAATTAAAAGACAAGAACTCAGTCGGCGATATGGTATTCTATACAGACTCATGAATAAGAACTCAAATCTTACGATAGAAAACAAACTGACGCTCTACAAAACCTTATTACGACCAATCTGGACTTACGGAGTAGAAATCTGGGGTCTGTAATTAATTTGAGAGTAGTGTCCATTGGTCACCTCTCCTCATGTGATTGACATTGAATGTCATTTTTACTTTTCATTGTAATCAAATTAAAAAATGTTTTTATTTAACAGAATGTAATAAATAAATAAAAGTTTAAAAAAATCGTAGAGGATCAATTAAACGAATACTGTTAATTTTTAAATGAATTTTGAAGTTTTATACCGCGAAGGTTATTATTGAAATTGTTCATTATGTATTTAGTTGTAATTTACGTTTAGTAAACAATCACGTCCAAAATAAGTATTGTGATAAATTGAAGAAGCTGAATAATAATTTGGAAAGTTCAAACACAAATGTTCATAAACTTTTACTAGTGTAGGGATTTAAAGGATAACTGTTTCATTTGTGCTTAAATAAAGTCATCAATTTTTTATGCCCGAAATAAGTTTTTAAGTTGTTGCAAGAAAGAACTTCATTATTTTATACTTGAAGATCAAAATGTCCGTCACGTTGAAACTGTGTGTTTTAAACGAATTCATGATTGTTGCGATTAGTATATGGACTTTTCATATCATTTATACACTCACTCCTATTGGTCAGATATTGCTCGAGGACGAACACAGCCTTTCTTATTTCATGTAAAGGCGACATGACAAGTTTTACAAAGAAAAATAACTTAAATATTCAATACGCACAACAATACTATCTGTCAGTGAGGGCAGAATGTGTAAGACCGCTCAACCCTCCAAGTTATACATTGACAACTTAAATGTTAAAACGATATTTTGTAACTATTATGTTCGCGTTATAGTTACACCAACAATGAAAAATATAATAAACATTAATCAATATGTTTCTCCGATAAACCAATCCTTCGCCTTCCTGTTTTGAGCCAAACTAGCTCTACATAAGATTTAGTTTCATAAATTTGAAAATAAATGGGCCTACATAATCCTCCTTGTCTCACTCTTTTTCTTTTTTTTCATTTTTTTTTTTTTTTTTTTTTTACCTTCGTAATGTACTTCCTACTAAAAATATTATAGACACACAATTGTAAAGTTTTATTTTCAACTATTTTTTACTCAAAATTTTAACAATTACAAACATATAAATGATTTTTCAACTTGATGTTTATTAGAGGCTGATCAAAGGTTGAATATTATTATACAAGGGATCTGGACAAAATAAGATCATCTGATATCAAAATACAGGCCCTCTAGACATTCGTATTCAAAATAGGCCCAGGAATTCACGTGGGTGGATAGCAGAACGTTAACCTCAGCCCCCATTGTGAAAAAGGGTGTCCGAAATTTGCTTCTCAGGTAAAATGGGAGAGGCGATTAAAGAGGCATTCCTAGTATCTTGGTAACTCTTCTTGGCTACACCTTGGTCTTAAATTATAGCGTTTTCTAACGATATTATAAATAAAAAGAAGTAGATTAAGTCCTGTATTAGGGAACTAGTAGGGTTTAAAAATGCGATTTGACTGTCCTCCGAAGCGGACTAATATTTTCACCTTAGCCACATGCAAGCCTTTCAATATCCAACAAATACAATCCTCTCAGTCCAAAATGCTCAGAATAATGCTCAAGGTCTTACATAGTAAACTCCAATTTCATCCTAATCCATATGCCCAATCCCTATCGTCGGACTCCAATCCTCACAATCCTCCCCGGCGACTAAAACGGAGATGGCCTTGCGACCTCCTAGGCCTTAAGGCCTAAATTTATTAGGGTTGTGGGGGTTGATGAGCCCCTTCTTCCTGCACAGTGATGTTCACTTATTTATTTTGAGATTTAACTTTGAACTGATATTTCATGCGCGAGTAAATAAAAAAAAAAAGTTATCAATACATCAGGCGCAATATTTATTTAACTGAATTCAAAACTCAACAAAGATTTTTTAATTGATAAATAAAAATTAAATATGGAAATTGAACAATTAAGCGTGGAGGTTTGTCTCCTCTAAATTTCATTTTGACTAAAATAATGGAACTCAACAGAGAGTTTTTGGTTGATAAACATTTTTGAAGCATCAAAGTTGAATAGGATTGGGGATTTCCTTTTGAATTTATTTTTAGTAGTTATTATTTACATGAAAAGGTCAATTTACCCTTAGATTTGTGTTTCGTAACCGAACAAAACTCATCCCCCCCCCCTTAAAAAAGACTTAGTAATTTTAATCGTGCATGGAGCTAGAAAAAACTCTCTACCTCAGCCGGGGTTCGAACCCGGGTCCCCATCTTCCGGGCGGGTGTGTTAACGAATATATGTGTTAAGTGGTATGACGAATATATAGTCTTGTACTCGGCGGAGCTAAAATTGCCACTACCTGTGGCCCTTAGCCAAACCGAGAGTCTAAGACGATACAAGACGATATGTTCGTCATACTTGTTGGTTAGACTCGGAGTGAAGTGTGGGGAACTAAAAATAATCTCTGCTCCCTCGATGGCGTAGTTGGTTAACACACCCGCCCGGATAGTGGGAAACCCGGGTTCGAACCCCGGCTGAGGTAGAGAGTTTTTTTCTAGCTTCCTATACGATTTAAATTAACATTGAAATGTGGGGATTACATTACCACAATGATTTAAAAAAAACAAAAAAAAAACTGTCTTTTATTTACGCTGGTAGCAAAGTTGATGAAAATTAGAGTTATCAAACAATATTCAATACTTATATACACTTTGCATATGTTTTTCTCAGATTGCTTATAACGAGTGCTTCTGTTTTGGCAGTTCCAGGTACACTCAACTTTCATAATTTTTTCACATACTCCTTGTGTTAAACATACTTCTGTAAAATGTTCATGAACACATGAATTAGTGTATAGAAGTAAGATGAATATGTTGATCATACTTGACTTCATTTAAAAAAAATCAAAATTGAAGGCAATTATATGGTTAAATGAATGGATTTAATGCTCTACAACGAATGATTAGAAACTAACGACGGAAGAAACTTGGCTAACACACAGCTTCTATGGGACGATAGAATGAGGGTACAGATTATCTCGTTTCGCGGCAGAAATGCAGGTGGTTGTTAAAAGAAATGAAGAGGAAATTCCAGAGTGATAAATGGGGTGATTGAGGAGTTGCCGAAGCGGCAGTATCTCAAAGCTGTTCCGATGACAGGAGTCCGGAGCCTGTTGACAGATGGACTCCAACGAGGTAGGAGGTGACTGGCTACTAGCTCTCTCTCTCCACTCGATTTACAACCTATTTAGAAGATAATCGATTTTTATTTTTACTTTAAATTGATAAAAAAAAAAAAAAAAAAAAAAAAAAAGAATTTTTAGAAAATCTGTTACATCTATCTATTAAAAAAAATATTGTAGAAAAAACTTTTCCTCTTTCATTTTCTATAGATTCTTTATAACACTCACAAAATTTGGAAAACTTATTTATTCAAGTAGAAAAAAAAATAAAAAAATAACGTTGGCCCTGACTTCTGCTGCTTCTCCACTTTTGCACAAGTCATTAAATATGACATATAAATATTATATTGGTTTTATAGAAAATAATTAGTTTTTTCTTAAAAAAAGAAAATTGCGGGAAGATTCTCAACCCTGACCTTCCGTTCTATGAAGAAAAAATCAATTTGCTGTGGGGATCACAGATAACTGTGAAAGTAGATCAGCTTCTCTATTGTCAGACATCTTGAAATCTTCGAGGTGTAACTGATTTCAAGTTCTGAAGTTACCACAATAGTAATTTTTAACACAGTACTAATTTGCTATCTTATTAAAAAACCAAAACCACTACTTTGATCCATTTTCCAACATTTACTGACTGAAAATATTTATTTATATACTAGCTCTTACCGTTTATCGTTATCAGCAATTGTAAATAAATATTTCAGTATACATGCACGCATTCTGGAGTGGTTTAGTAGGATTATTCTTAAATAAATTCGTGAGACTAATTTTAAGAAATGGGGTTCTCGTGCCTGGTATTGCGGGTTCGTATCTCGCCCTGTCCAGGCTTTTATGGAGAAAAAAAAGTCTGTCCGGTGCGATAGGTGTTAGAACAGGCTGGCTACCTCCATAATCCAATACCATACGAACAACACCTAATTGTCACTGAAATTTATATTCGAAAATTTATAGCAAAATGTCTTGCAGAATTTAGTTTTCAGGTAAATCCAAAATATATACACACACACATATAAATATATTTACAAATATCATACCTTCTATTATCTGTCTTCATTGATTTCTGCAAACCATCTTCTGTTGGCGAGCGCTTTCGGACATTGTCCATCTTGTCTGTATTCAAGTGACAGTGTACGCATGTATTCGGCCAGAAGATGGACAATGTCCGAAAGCGCTCGCCAACAGAAGATGGTTTGCAGAAACCAATGAAGACAGATAATAGAAGGTATGAAAGTTATTAAATTCCCAGCCATGGCTGGGAGAGCTAGATTTTTTATTCTNATCCGGTTGATGTATATACACGCACATATACATATACATAGAAAACCTTGGATTTAACACTTCTATAACACAAAATGGGGCTAAATGTGTGAATTAAGCCTAGTTATCTCCGCTCAATTATATAACAGCCATTTATGATCAATGTTGTCACCTAACGTTCCGTTTCAGGAAAATTTTAGCTGTATTTTGTTGTGTTTTAGTTTAATTCTGACAGTCTAAGTAGCTCGTGGGAGGAGAGGAGAGAGAGCGGTTTGAAAACAGGCCCTCGAAATTAGTTTTTTGTCAGAAGCAGTAAAAGCGGGAAAGGGAGGATTTTAGTACGGAGACAGGAATGCGCGACCGAAGGTAAGATAAGGTCAGGATACCCTAGCACCCACATGCTTCAGAGGAGGTAGGGAATATCTGTCTACGCCAGCACACATGTTTGTGCGGAGACGAGAATAAGGAAGCCGAAGGATACAGATACAGTCTCAGTGACACAAGCACACAGGGAATGTATGAAAACCCCAACCACAATAGTGCACATTTCAGTGCAGAGACAGGAATGCGTGGCCGATAGACAGATAAAGTAGGATACACACACATGTGTCAGAGGAGGTGCTATAATATCCGCTATCGTCTCTCTATGTTTGCGGATATTATAGTACAGACCAGGGTTTTATTAAAGGATAATTATTTCAAAAATTAAGGACACTAGAGGATGTACAGAATTTTGTTGGAGGGGTTTAGTCTATGTTTCCGCTAAATAGTGAATAAGTATTGTAGTCCGTCGCACAGGAGCGCATAGATGTATATAATTGTGGGTGAACCACAATTTTAGCTTATCCAATACACGATGGACAAAGATTTGTTGAATTTTTTTTAGTTTAAACATGTTGCAGATGTAAATAGCTTTCTTCCACAATGAAAAACCTGCTAAAAATTCAACTTGCATTGCTTCTTTGTGAATATTTTTTTTTCAGTACATATCAAAAAAGTACCCATGATTTTTTTTCTCACCAATTGTCATATATATGATCATTTCAAAACTATCTCAGACATTTAATTTAATGCAACAACTGGTATAATTTGGGTTGTCAAAACGTGAGTTCTCCCTAAAAAAACGCGAAGCCTCCAAAGTTAGAACTGAATGCCGCTCAGTTTTCTCCGTCGAAAACCGACAAAGAAACGGGGATCGTGTCCATTGAATAGAAATTAAAATTCTGCGTTTGTGGGGACCGTACAAATTGACTCATATACTCCTTCGCACGCAAATGCTGTATTGCGCTGATTTGCTTAGCGGCTTACGAAAAATGTCTGAAATTTAGGAATTAGAATAAAAGTCGGGAGTGTGACAGGAAAAGTAGGACCAACAAACGAAAAAAAAAATTAAACATTAGTTGACATATTATCAAATAACTCATTCAAAATTGTGAAGTTTGTGTAAATATGAAGAATTCAAGGAATGGAATGAGACAACTAACGCGTCCTGGTGGTGTAATGGTTAAGCACGCCGGCCCGGATAGCAGGAGATCCAGGTTCGATTCCTGGCTGGGACAGATAGTTTTTTATATTCTATTCCCTCCCATTCATTGTTTAAAATTAACGTGGGATAAAATACCACAACCAAATAAAATATTTGAACAAACCTATGTTGAGTTGTATTACCCAAAAATAAATACTACCCTCGTTACATAAAAAACAATAAATAAATAGATATATGTATTTATATGTATGTGTATAATAGAAAAATAAAATTCACAATAATTTTAGGGACTAGGGAATATTTGGTGCCTATCTTTTCTAAGCAGAAAGGAAGCTATTTAAAAAAAAAAAAAACTTGGTGCTCCACAAGAAAAGGCTACACATTAAGACTGATAGTTAAATTGCGTGGCAGGAGATGTGCCTCGACCAGAGATGACAGGCCGTCCATGATCCCCTGACTCACCCAGACTTCCACCCGCTTGTCAAGAATGAAGAAACTACTTGTCTTTAAAAAGTCCGGATTTTTACATTTTATTTTAATTTTTTCTTTTAATTTTTTTTCTTTTCAAACGGTTGAAATTGTAGCTACCTCCCGTTTCGGGGGAGGACAAGCTACACAGATATATTTTTTCAAGTTTTATAAACCTTCATTAAGTTGGAATGATTTGAAGAGAAAATTCAGGAGTTTCGTACAGGAAGGTTCCCTCGTTAGGGAATCTTCCTACACTTTGCATAACCTGAGGTTAGTTTAGCAAAATTTATTTCCGGTTGGAAGACGAGTATGGGTTCAGTGGAAGCCAATATATAATAGCAGCAGTATAATTTAAGCAGATTTCTCAAGCTTATAAGCGTATAAGTGACAACTAGCTCCAGACTGACCGGGAAGGGGGAGTGGGAGATGCGCTTATCTACGGTAATTAGATTCGTAAATTACTTACTTAGTTATCGTTTTTCGTAAAAAATGTAAAATTTTGTATGTAAAGTTTTTTCCGGGTTGGACCGTGTAAAGTTTTTGATGGTTGCCGAGCTTTCGCACATCCTGTGATGGCTTCTTCAGGGCTGAATAGAGAATGAGAGTTGTCTTCAAATCCAGGGGTATTTATACCCGGCGCTGTCCGGTNACACCGGCCCGGATAGCAGGAGATCCAGGTTCGATTCCTGGCTGGGACAGATAGTTTTTTATATTCTATTCCCTCTCATTAATTGTTAAAATTTACGTGGGATAAAATACCACAACCAAATAAAATATTTATAAAGAAAAGATATTTTCATCTGTTCATTTCAGATCCTTGGTCTTGATTCCTGGATATCAATCAGAACAAATATTGCCACGGCAACTAAAACATTTTCAATCTGAGAACCCAAAGCAATGAAAAATATATGAAATATTCATAAATTCTTTTTTCGAGCTTGACCATGCAGTAAAGTTACTTTTTGCCAAGCTTTCGTACATCCTATGATCCCTCATTCTAATTTCAGCCCTAAAGAAGCCTTCACATGATGTAAGAAAGCTTGGCAAAAAGTAACTTTACTGTATGGTCAAGCCCGGAAGAAGAATTTATCAATATTTTTCATTACTTTGGGTTCTCAGATTGAAAATGTTTCAGTTGCCGCGACAATCTTTATTCTGATTGATATCCAGGAATCAAGACCATGGATCAGAAATGAACATATTAATATGACACTGATGAACATAACTTAGATTGTGATAATATCTTTTCCAGCTCGTCTTCGTTTTCATCTGAAATAAGTAGTGATAATATTACGAATATTAAGCCCGTGAAAGGACAAGAAGGACGAAAAGTGAGAGAAAGAATCAAAGGAAATGAAAATTAACAGAAAAAAATCCACGGAATCCATCCCTAGAAAAAGAAACATAGAAAAAGACAGTCAGAATTTGGAACATTATTACAAAATGCAAGAGATAAAAGTTAATACTCTTAAAAGTTTAAATGATGTTTATTGCAGATATTGAACTGTTAACTCAACTGCTCTTTTAAATTAACTGAGAAAAAAAAAGAAAGATTTGTGAAAAAAATAAATAAATGAAAGATCCGAAACAATTGAACCACGCAGACCACGAAAAGTTTCTATCAATCTGAGAAGTTTTCGAAAAAGCTGTACTCTTTCCATAATAATTGAGAGAGCTTCTTGTAGGTCAGCAGTTTTCTTGGAAAATGCTTTGAATTTGAAAGATGCTGAGGAGTTTTGGCATTAATGAAGCTAGATGTTAAAAAGTTGATCCATTTCTACGATAGATGAAATCTCAACCCGAATTAGAAAACGCAATCAGAGCTCTTCCCTCACGGAAAGCCATTATATCAGGAAAAGTTCAAAGAGCCTTTATATGGACTCGAAAGCGAACATAACTAAAGTTATCATTAAAATCATTCATTCGAAGAACTACAGCTGATTAAAATCTTCGGACAACTTGATTAACCACATATGTGTTTTCTGTGTGGGATTTAATCTTTCCTTTTTAAATAAAAAATAATTAAAAAACCAAAGCCTTTTATGTTCTACCTACGAGGAATTATCAATTGAATAAAAGAAACCTCGAATATCACAACGAAAATATGCTGCAATGTAAAAAGACTTTGATAAGAAAAGAGCAACAGAAGACAGAACCTTCGCCTTAATAACCTTTCATTTACCTTCAAATTTCATTTCCAGAGATTATCATTTCTTATTAAAGTAAAAAAAAAAAAAAACTTGACTGGTTTAATTTAACAAATCTACGAAGACGATGGAAAAGTTAGTAGCTGTGGAATCGGAACATGTGGGAAATATATAAATTCACTCCCTTCACGTATGAAATATACTGATATCGGAAATTAGACAGAATTATCACCTGATTAAATTGTTATGAATTACGGAATATATTTTTCAACTGGTTCATAATATGCTTATATAGATTTCTGAAAAGAGTGATTTTTAGAGAGGAATTGTTCCAGCTACCATTCTCTATGGTTTCTTCCAAGATCTTATATCTATTCATAACATCAACTTTCGGTGGGAAAATAGAGTTTTATGTGAGTTTTGTGAAGGAATTCTGAAGGAGTTCTGCCTCGGAAACTCAAATGCAGTGTTATTATTTCAGGGTTTGCATACATAAACTCTCATATTATCACTAGTACGATTCTTAAGCAATTAAGATCAACTATGCGTCTTTAACTACCATATTTGCGAATTTAGAAATTCTTACCCATGAGTATACATGCATCTATACTCGCTTTTCAGCTACTAAACCCCCCAAAATGGAAGGGGGTTGGTGTTTTGGGGGAAATGCACTTACGCAGAATGGAAAATAGATATTTATTGGCCATTACAGGCTCTTCCAAAATGACCTTATCCGAAGGGCTTAGTAGATAAGATCATTTTGGAAGAGCCTGTAGTTGTAGGCTAAGAGCTCTTAGAGATTGGAAATTTTGGCACGAGGCTGTCTTTAGTATAAAGATTCTCTGCAAAGGTTTTTTTTTTTTACTCCTGAGGAGAGATCAATATCCTATAATAAGTGTTAATATAAGAATTACCCTTAAGTAAAATAATTAATTTTATAATCAAGGATATTATGCCATTTCGTTTATGTGTTTTATTTGTATTTTATCAACTTTCGATAAAATAAAAAAAATAGAACCATTATTAATTTGGGAAATAAATCCGAAAAACGATGAATCTGAGTTCCCTAAAGAAAAATACAAAATATACGTATTATTCTTCAAATTATATATTATTTTCTTGCTTTATTAATATTAAAAGACTTAATTTCGCATATTGAAAACAAATACTGCTTTTATTACAGTTCAACTTCTTCGAGTGCAAGACTTAGGCGCATACACCATAAACTACTATTATCCTTTAATTTTACTCAGTGGCTTCCTCATTAAAAATTGAATTGATATGTATATATA
>KZ807469.1:268735-281871 GCA_000696205.2 Oncopeltus fasciatus | reverse complement strand
TATATATATATATACACGTATGTATGTATCAAATTGATTAGGTGCTTTAGCTTTCTTCGAATTTAAGTAATGAAAATTTTTCAAAATTGAATAGTTTTGAGGCTTTAAAACGAAGTCTCTAGAGAGTACTTAGAATTTGGTATAACCTAAAGAGTCATAAAAATTGTTCTAAAACTTTTCAACCCACTATTTCAGAGGCAATGGAACTTCTTTGGGTTGAAGCTCGCTCATTTTGAACATATTAAACGTATTAATAGGCGGATACATGAGCAGGAGAAAAAAGTATTTATTACTGACTAGTTACTGTAGGGTAGGAACCTCTTGTTTGGGCTGTCCACTACTTATAGTGAATATAAAACTATAAAAAATACATAGCAGAAGCGACACAAGGACCACATTACAAGACTGAAAACAGCATGCATGAAAAGCACTTCAAGTACCTTGCATTTATGGTGACGTAGGATAATGATGTGGAATCGAGTATAAAAGCTGGATGCCAGAAACTGATTACTACTTATGAAGTTCCATGGTCTATCGCGAAAAGCACGAGAGCCAGTTTGTAAGATGATAATGGTCCGGTAGTCACACTTATGTCAGCTAGAGATGGGTCTCGAGAGAACGGTTTGAAACAAGGACTGGAGTTTGGAAAAGAGAGATACTCAAGAATCCTGTAAGTTACAATAGGGAGCTATCGGAGCAGTCCATGTCGCATAAGATGGCCTGGGGGTAGGGAAGGATGCTAGGATACCTCATATCAAGAAGAAATATGACGGAGTGCGAGAGTGAGATGTAGACCACCACTTTGATGGTTAGATGACTTCGAGGTAGATAACACTGCACAACAAAAAAATATTTTTTGAATGTTTCCCACACTAAATTAGTCTATTTCTACTAATTTTGGGGTGATAAAAACGAAAATAACATTGAAAAATTTTTATTAGCTCTGGTTTTTGAGATATACAGCACTTAATCTTAAAGAGTAGTTATACTATACGTGAAAAGTGAAAGTACAAAAAACAATATTGTTATGTTTCTTTTAGAATATTTTAAGTACAAAATTGATAAAAAAAAACATTATTCTTAGTGTTTTGACAAATAAAAGAGGTTTGTACCACCAAATTTCAATTAAGTCAATCCGATGTATTGTAAGATCGCTGTCGTTTAGCTTGTCTTTTATAAAACACTTCTGGAGCATCCTGTACTGAGCTGTCTGTACTGAGATATTTTCACATCATGTTTTAGAAGATTCCACTGTTGTAGTCTTGACCCTAACAGCTCAGCCTTTTCCTTAGACAAGCCAAGATCTCTTATAAGGTCACTCAACTCTGCTTGACTAATTCTGTGCGGATCACTAGACCTATCGCTTACATCAAAATCAGGGTCATAGGATGTAGAAGGATGGGTTGCTTCTTGTAAACAGACTTCATCACTTTCCTCTAAAATTTCATAGTTTTGGGGTGGAGAAGGGACTGGCAAATTGTCTGAGTGTGGTACAGGCCGAAGAGCAGATGGGAGATTAGGGTATTTCACCGTTCCTCTTTTCTTCATAGATAAACCTTGCTTAATGGGAGGAGTTAAGCAGAAATAACAGTCGTCTGTATGATTGGTAGGCTCACGCCAAACCATAGGTACTGCAAAAGCCATTGCCCGCTTGTTATTTTTCAGCCACTCTCGCAATATGACGGAACAAGAATTACAACATATATGAGGAGCCCATGATTTATCTTGGTCCCCAACTTTTACACCAAAATAATGTTCATAGGCAGTCTTAATGATAGGTGACATTTTACGTTTCTGAGCCTTAAATGTTATTTCACCACATATATAGCAAAAGCTATCGACAGAATTCACACACTTTCGAGGCATTTCAGATCAGCACTTAAATTAATTTAAAAATCAACTTCACACGATAATTTCAATAGCAACCACGTGCGTACAATTGACAAACTCGCAAAGGTTATGTTTACTACTTATGAACAGCTGATGAGAGGGGTGTTATGTAAACAAACATGTGTACCAACTGTTGGTGATGAAATATTTCATTTGTTGAAAACTCAATATATATATAATAGAATGATACTATGTCTTGAAAACAAGAGCTAATATATAATTTTTATGGTCATTTTCGGTTTTAACACGTGGAAATACATTAAAATCAGCTAATTTCAACCCCGAAACAAAAACTTTGTTGTTCAGTGTAATGGGACGGCTTGGTGTCAATCAGTGGAGGTCCGCAGCGAGTAGCGCCGATTCGCTGAGGAGGCTCAAACCCAGAACATAAAGAACTCTTGAGTAAATTTTGATATTTGTCCCTAGAATATTTTGTTTCATGAGTGAGTTTTTAAGAAAGACATGTGGAAAATCTTTGGATAATACATTGAAAAGTATTTTTATATAATTTAAACATGAAATTCATTTTTTTTAGAAGTTTATTAAGAACCATAAAAATTATGTGAATGATTTGAAATTTGAAAGAAAAAAAATTAATTTATATATGCTGAGGAGTTTTGGCATTNGGAGGATGCAAAGGCAAGTGGTGAAGAAGAAGAGAAAGAAGAAGAGGAAAAAGAAGAGGGGAAGGAAAGTGGAACTGCTGAAGTCCTGCCCCAAGTCTCTGAAGATTCAGACGATGATCGACCCGTTGATAATGATAGGGAGTAAGTAATCTAAATATAATTAATTTGCTTTGGGATTCATTAAGTCATATTTAATAATTTTTGGTTAATATGGAATTAAAATAAATATTTATTAAATTAAATCAACAGTTTTTAATTTCATTTAAATAAGCAAATTATTTAATTGAATATTTGAGTGTATACATAAAATGTATAAGCCTTATTTCATTATGTTTGATGCTTTAAGGAAGATACTAAAGGTATTTGGAAAGTTTTGCAATTTTCTTGGTTGTATATTCAATATAAAAAGACTGAACTTTGTTTTTAGCTTAAGTTAGCACATTATAATAGCACAGCCAAAAATGTTTTCCATGTCTGCTTCCTTCTCACTTCTGAGCTTCCTAGTGAGTGAAATTGCCCTTTTTTTCTCTGTACCACCAGAATATAGTAATATGATATGGGCAATCATTATTCAATGCAAGTTTTATTTCTTCTAAGTATTCATCTATGTTTAAACCACAAAATCTGATGGTAGTGTCCATTAATTTTCACCTCAAGAAAGCTGTTGTCAAAAGTTGACCTGCATTATGTTATGCTTATGAGATACTGGCTTTCGTTTACACCATTAAGAATGTCCATGAGAAAGAAAATTCACTCGGTTAACTAATCTCCTTTTTCTCAGGAGCAAAAAAAAAAAGAAAAAAAGAGAGATGAGAAGAGATTGGTCATGGATTCGGTCTTGGAAGCTGAAGAATTAAAACTGATTTGTAAATATAAAACTTTTTCTCAAGAACGTTTCGGCTTAAATTTCTAACCTTCTTCAGGGCAAATTAGTTAACAAGAAGAGAAAGACTACTGCTATAACAGTAACTAAATCGTGATTAAGTAATGAATCAGGCTTGAATTTTAGGCCGAAACGTGGACGAAAAAAAAGTGTTTTGTTTACAAATAAGTTTTCAATTCTTCAGCTCCCAAGAGCAATTCCCTGACTATTCTCTCCTCATAAAACTAGACGGTTAACTGGTTACCTCCAAAGTTTAAGAATGTAACTTCAAGAGTTGGATCGGCCTCTTTTTTTTTAAGTATAGAAAACGAATTTGGTATTTAGGCTTTTCACGACAAAAACTTGACAGATTTAATATTTGGTTGAAATTGGATAGGAAATTTAGGGTTTGAGGGAGACCAATAATTATAATCCTAATATCTCCGGTGTTATTTGAGTTACAAAAAAGTTTATAGAACGTAATAGCTGTACAATGTAATTTTATAAAATTTAAACTTCTATAAAATTTTTACAAAAGTAGATTGTTAAGGAAGAAATTTACGATTGCAAGAACATCGGGTGAGCATTTCCCCCACTCTTCCCAGTAAGTCTAAAGCAAAATTTAATGTCCATTAATTTTTCCCTAATTGCCCTTTCAGACTTAATTTTTACTTAAATCAGTACTTATATTTCCTAATTTACTCTTATATACACTATCTTTAATGAATATCATTCATTCATTCATTTATTTACTATAATGTCCATTTTAATGAACCATAGGAAATCAACTAAGTTTACTCCTACGCTTCGGACATTTTAAGATCTAATTAGTTATTTATGTCTACCTTCAATGGAACATGGGAAATCTACTTAATTTAAACAGCCACTTCGAGAAGTACATTTTCAAAATGGTAGTCTTAAATATCTTTCCTCCCTCCCTGCTGAAACACAGCATAATAATATTATATAAAATAAGACGAACATATTTAATTGTTAACAGAAAGAAGAATAAGACCTAATTTTATTTTTTAATTACTTTCATGTTCCTTTTATACAGTACTGCAAGCACTACGTCTATAATCCTATTATACTGTACTGTAAGCAATATTTCCCTGTACCTATTATATAGCACTACTTTATTGTTACTATTTTAAATACAAGTATTTCTTCCGTGTTTCTATTATAATGTATTGCAATTATTACTTGCATGTTTGTATTATATATATATAGTGCTGCTAGTATTACTTCCATGTTTGTATCATATTGTACTTCAAGTTAATTCCATATTCCTATTAGTACTGTAAGCATTGGTAAAACCTCGAAAAATTAGCCCATGAGAAAACCACTGTTGATTGATGAAAATGCTAGATCAAAGTGTTTTTAGCCTAATTTTTTAGCAACATATTGCTTCTATCATCATTTTTAAAACGCCTATGTGCCTTCTCATTACTAAATTACTAAATTAAGCTCTTGATTTTGAATAAATAAAGAGTTATGAAGAATTTTCTTCGGTTCGGATTTTGAACCATAATCACTGTATATTTAAGCTGAAATTGACGCAATAGGATCTAAAATGACCAGATGTATGGATAACTTCGAATTTTTTGGGGCAGTTTGGCAGCCAAGTGCTTGTAAGGTGACTCATTATTTCCATTGTTCATATCAATAGCTTAATGTCTGGTTTTCGAAAAAAAACAGTTTTTATTTTATTTTATAGAGCTGTGAAATATAATACAATGATTATTGAAAATAAATATTTGTATTATTATTACAATTTTTTTTAAAGTAAAAGAATATAAATATTTATGTAATAAGGCTGATTTTATAATATAATTTCTAATTATTATTTTTATTTGAAAGCAAGGAAGTAATATGTGGGGCCATCATCACACCTGATTCTTTGAAAATTGACGTCGCTAGGGCACGTAAATATAAATTTTGAACGACGTTATTCTTAGCTTCATTTATAATGGATTGTTTTCGACTCGAAGATATTTTTCGGAAGTCTTATGACGTAATATATACGAATAACTTTTTTCCTTTAAGGGTAATCTTCAAACCATCAAGTGTGTCACCTTTAAGTGGCGCATTCAAATTTGGCGCCAAGGGCAGTGGGCGTCGCAGGTAGAGGGGAGAGCACCTGTTGCAGTCTTATTGCATTCCTAGCAGCCCTTCCAGTGGCCTGGGTCCAGTGGTCCTCCCAGCTACAGACTGTCATGTAATCGGCTCCGTCCTCAAACTCAAATAATCTCCCACCTTGCCTTTTTGGAACAAATCAACAAATACCTGTACTTTTCTAGATTGTCAGTATGAATACTGTCACTAAGGTAAGCCATACTGAGTTATTCAGACCCTGTGAAAAGTGTTCAGTTCTTTATATTTATTAAGTGTTCATCAGAATTCCACTGTTAATGATATTTTCTTGTATTTCTTCCCCTTATGTAAAGCAGCTTATTAAGTGACCTGATTTAGATTTTGTTGAACCAAACTATCTTTTCATTTAGTTGAATAAGCATTTCTAAGTTGGGTATTAAAGACTCAGGGTTTTATGTAATTTTTTTGCTATTTATTTCTTTTATAACAAACCTAACATTATGCAAAATTAGGATTTACATAAACATTTGATCTACATTAATGTACACTATCAAGTGAAGTATGATAATTAGCATACAAATTCTCTTAAAATTCAACCAATACTAGTGGAATTTTTAAAAATAAAATGTATTTATAGATCAAAAAAATGGTTTACTTAGAGTTGTTCACAAATCCATAGTTATTTTTTATGTNTTTTTTTAATGACATTTATAAAAAAAATAATTTTTTCCATTTATTTTTAACAACTGAAACAGCAAGAGTGTTCTAAACATGACAATCAATGTTGATATTCACCAACTAAGATAGGTAGCAGAAACTATATAGGTTTCTTAGCATCATTACAGATGGATACACATAAAAGTAAATGCCATATTGGGTCCTACAAGCTGAAAAAGATAAAAAGGGCAAAATATGAGATACTATGGCTGGATTTATAAATACATATAAAATCATGTATTATTATTTTTATGTATTATGTACCATATATAATAATCATGAATACACTTAAAAATTAGTTTTTGTTTAAAGTAATGCAGAGATATATTAAAATTTATTATCTTCTAAAGAAATATTCTGTAAAGTTATTACCTGATTTGAACAGAATACAAAGCACTACCGGATAATATTGAAATAAATGTTTTACTTTTGTCTGTATCTCATCATTTAAATAATTCTTTCATTAAAAGTGATTTTCTTCTCATTCCTATTCTAAATCTCATATACTTTTAAATTAAATATATTGTGTAATTCAGTTTCGAATTAAATAAAATCAATAAGATTTTTTTAATGTTAAAACTTAAGTAGACTTTTACAAACAGCCGTTGCATCTATCACATTCTCTTTTCCCTATACTTTGATAGAAATGAATTTCTACCTAAATACTAATATAAACTTTTACTAACATGTCCCAATTATTTAATTTATGTTCAAACAATAAAGAAATGTCCCTTGAATCTCAAAACATTGTTTGAAATTATCCAAAGTGGGACATTTGTATTTGATATCGATTCACTCTTTGTTTACTAGTATTAGCTATTTAAGCTTGTTATTAAAAAATGGAAGTATCAAGTACATATTTTTCCTATAATATAATAATTGGGAAATTGATGATACATGAGTTTTGCAGAGGATAAAGAAAAAATAAAATGAAACAGTCCAAAATTAAGATTACAGAGTGAACGACTGATAATCTAGATAATCTTGTAATATTTTATTTCTGTCAGAAAATTTTTTTTCTCATTTCCTGCCTAAAAATAGTAGCACAACAAATATATATGTAATTTCAGTGTGAAGTGCCGTTTTTGTGCTATTTGGCACGTACAGACAGTCACTGCTCTGCAAACTCAGTGCAAGAAAACAACTTTTTTTCCCGGCATTGTTAAAAAAGGACAACGTCTCTTAAGATTTGTTATCAGCTGTGAGTCCATTTTTATGATGCCAGCAAAGAAACCAGAGTTGAATAACTCGGGGAAGTTCCTGATGCATTTCCACCGCTTAGTATACCTACAATGAAAAATGAAATCATATCAGTTAAGGATGCTATGTGAGTACCAGGTTTAAAAGGTTATATTGAATCTATGCTAAAAATAGAAAATCTTACCAAAATGCTATGTTGTGAAACTCGTGTTTTTATAAAGAAATATAGTTTTAAACTTCCATAAAAACCCTTGGTACTACCCTGTTTAAGGCCAGGTTTAATTAAAATATGCCTGTTGTTATACTTTTGGTCTCAAAGTGGAGGCAATCAAGATAGCTAGTTTGGACTTAAGATTTTCTTTTGTGAAAGTTGTCTAGCTGGCTATTTGAGGAAGAGATGTAACTGAGGAGTAGATTGAATGAAGATTCCTAGGAATAAAATTCTTTCTGAGACTAGCGAGGCAATGGGTTTGAGTTTTCAAAGAGCAAGAATAGTGAGATCTATTAAAAGGTGTTAGTCATGTTTGAATGGAATATTTATTCCTAAATAGGGCTTGACCTGCACTATAGGTGTCTCTTATTGCAAATATCACCCCAAAAGAAATTAGAGCTAAGGGTCGTGAAGAATTCCAATTGAGTTGAAAAATGATAGTTATATTTAGAGAATAGTATGGTAAAGGGGAAGTGAATATTAAGAATGAGATTCCAGTGTATGGTGCGTTTATTCCTAAGCTTTAGGAAAGATATTGTTACATGCAGGATAGGCATGGTTTTTTATCTTTCAGTGATATTGTCAGTCTTGTTTATGAGACTAGTGCTTTATCTATTTTGTACTAAAAGCAAGACTTATTTGTTTCTGTAAAAATGTACATCATTGATGTCCCATAAGGAGATTTAATAATTTATTTGAAATTGACTGAGTAAAGGATTTATGGCCAGAGTATAAGCAAGGTGGCATTAAGGGAAGTTATGAGGATTAAGAGAATTCATTAATGATCAATGTGTGATATCATAATGACCATTAAAAATTTTAAGTCAAGGAAGTTTATTAAATACAAGTGGCAGGAATACTTCTGAGATAGCTGGCCAGGCTTGGTTTGTGAAATTGTTCTTTTATTTACCAGTTATCTGGGTAATTAGCTCTTGACATGCCTCAGATTGAGTAGATAGCAGAGTAAATTTAGTAATATTATACTATTTTTTCTAAACTTATATTTTAACTAAATTTTCTGTTAAATATATGGTAAGCTCCTGGAATAATTCAGTCACATTTACTATATTCCAAGAGTTAGAGAATCCAATTTGATAATTTTTCTTTTAATTTTTTCAGTTTTTGTTTTGCATGGCAAGTGCTGTTTTGGGTATTCTTGCAGTTGACAGTACAAATGATAGCTGTAAAGAGCCATTGTTAAGTGGATGTTTCTGTGGCGAGGCAATGTATGTTTCCAAAAAACAGTTTGTTGTTAACTGCACAAATGTGGGCTTCAACGACACCAAACCTCTTGAAAAACTGCCCAATAACACTCAGGTATGCTTGTTTAAATGACACATCATAGAAGACAATACTGTGTCTCTCTTAACAGTTCTAGATATTTCAAATTGATTTGCTTTTTATTCTTTTAGGGAACAATTTTTACGAACATAGTAGGATATTTCAAAAATGATTTCCCTTTGAGATTGTATGTTTTTATGATTTTATTATGAATGATAATTTTTAATACATTCATAAGTCTTATAGAATTATTTTTATCCTTTTGGCAATTTTTTTTTCCTGTGGATCAAGTTTTTCTAAAAGCAGATAGCTCACATGAGGTGAATCAAAAACTTATATTTTTACTTCTTTCTGATCCTTTGGGTTTGAGAAAGTCACTAAATTATTATTACTTAAAGGGTTTTTTTTTAATGACATTTATAAAAAAAATAATTTTTTCCATTTATTTTTAACAACTGAAACAGCAAGAGTGTTCTAAACATGACAATCAATGTTGATATTCACCAACTAAGATAGGTAGCAGAAACTATATAGGTTTCTTAGCATCATTACAGATGGATACACATAAAAGTAAATGCCATATTGGGTCCTACAAGCTGAAAAAGATAAAAAGGGCAAAATATGAGATACTATGGCTGGCTGTAGTGTGTGGGGGAAGTGGTCAACCTATGAAATTATTACTTAAATTTGCAAAAAGTAAATTTATCCCTTTAATGTTTAATACAATTTATGTAACGTTAATTATAACCAAAATATTATGTTTATAAAATTTGTCTTCCTTGAAATCCTCCCTACCCCTCACCCTATTTTAGAAAAAAAATTAATTTAGGTTATTACATTTTTAAAATAAGTGGGCCTACTTAACCTTTGAAGTTAAATTTTTAAATATTTTCCTTAATATAGATTTTTCATAATTTCAGATTATGCTGTATATATTTTTTCATAATGTTCATAATAATAAAGATGTGATTTTGAATTTTTATATTTCTCAGATTCTACAGCCAGCTGCATCGTATAATTTTTATCCTTTTGTTATGACCTGCTGAAAGCAAAATTAATACAATTTTAATTTATATGCTTATTCTTTTATATTTGTATTTTGATAAGGAAAATATTTTTAAACCATTTTAATAATTGCTTTTTGTAATTCATATTTTTATTTTGTTAAATAATTTTTATTGGAAATTTTTTCAAGATTTTAATATTCACTGGCAACAACATTACTGAACTACCTGCAAATGTATTTGGTACTCAAAACAACAGCCATCTTCATGTAATAGACATGTCTAACAATAAAATAAAAGTCATTCATGGGAAAGCATTTCACAAAGTTTCAACAGTTGAGAGACTGATTCTGAACCACAATGAACTCTCCACGGTGGACGAACATCATTTCAGGTTGTTTTTACATGTTGATGTATATTTTAAGAGCTTTTCAAACCTGCTCCTACTTCCTCATGTCTATTTGTAGATAAAAAAAATAATACTTAAAGAAATGAATATTTAAATATTTTATGAAATATTTAATGTCAATATACATTATTTTATGAATAATGATTCTATCACCATTTTATACAATTCTTGCTCCTTGTCTGGACTCCATTGGGTTAAGTGTCCCTGTGTCCTCAAAATCCCCCTCTTCCATATTGACTATTAGTGCTCTTTACAGACTATTAATCTTTAAATTATTATATTTCTTAATAAAAAAAAGAAAAATGTAAAATCAAACATTAAGCCACTGTTTTTAAGAATATAATGGGCTTCGTCTTGTACAAAAATATTATTATTTGACTTTGTTTCCGGTTTTTTTTCATAGCCAGCACTATTTTGGGCTGTAATGATTAATACCTCATTCATTATGAGAGTAGTTTTCTGCTTATAGATAAGTAGATAAATAAACTTTGACCAACCTTTGTTCAAAACTCGAAGCATTCCTTGGTCAATCTAAATCAGTCTTACCTCCCCTATAGAGAAAATAAAGTGAACAATAACAAACTTAATGGTGCCTCTGACACTCTGTTTTGCTATTATATCAAGTCTAATTATACTTAACCAAATGACACTGAACCAATTTTCAGCTCTTAAATAGCATTGTTAGATAAGCATACACCATGTTTAATATACTCAAATCTAGTGTATGTAAAAAAGGTCTCAAAAGAGGAAAGGGGATTCCAAAATTAAAGCACCTAAAGGCAAATTACTAAATGACTTAAAAACCATAAATGTATTTTGATTTTAATTTATTTGACTTTTTTTTAGGGTTTTTTCAAATTTTGAAAATTTAGTAGAATTGCATTTGACTAATGCTTTTGTGGACAATAGTGTTAATATGTCTTCATATTTGCACACTGTTTTCTTAAATAGCGATCTAGTGAAACTTAGGAAGCTGCATTTGGAACAAAATGAAATAAGATCATTTAAAGACGATCCTTATCTATTTTGTTCTCTCACAAATTTGATGGATTTACATTTAAGTAAGTAAAAAATATATTTAAATTACCTTATATCATTCAGTACTGTGAATTGATTCAATTTTCAAGTTTGGACTTAACTTAGAATTTTAAGTAAAAAATAATTTTAATTTTTAAGAGTTAAAAGTAGAATTTAAATGTTGGATGCTTTTGATCTACTATTTTAAATGAACTTAAGGTATGGCATTCAGAATTAAGTGCACTGCAAAATTATATATGTTTCATTGCCTATTAGAGGCTAATGAGTAAAACGCTATATGGTGGGAGTGATTGCAGCAATGAGTGTGCTCGGAAAAACTAATGTTCACAATAAAATTACCTTGATCATTAATTCCTTTTATAATAATTTAGAATAAGAATATAGTTGTTAGCACTAGATATCCTCTCCCAACATGATCTTATTGATTGAATGATGTGAAAAAATAAATAAATAAGAAAAATAGGCCTTTAAAATTCAATTTTCTTTTCTCTAGAAATTTTCTGATTGAAATCATTAGAGAAACATTGGATAATGTTGAAAGCTGGACAATCGCCTGAAGAAACTCATGCTCACTATTTTTTGCCTATGCCATTTTTTTATTCTTTGATTAATTATTCTTCTACTTATCATTTTTACTACTTTCATGATTTATCAGCTTCACTAGAATTAACTATATTCAGAAATAGATCAAGAGCCTTTAGGATTTGGAGACCTTGTGGAAGAACATTATCAATGTACAAAGAGAGAGTTTGTTGACCGTAGATATTATTCTAAGATGATTTTAGTTGGGGTTCGGTCGAGGTAGATCCAAAAAACACAAATAAAAAAATGTATTTTTTTAATGAAGGATTATCTGCCAATGTTTCGGCTTACATTGTAAGCCATCTTCAGGGCTGTAGAAATACAATGTCATGAGAATACAGTAATATTTGAAATTAGTATAATAGAGAATTATAATATAATGTGATATCAAGAGTATGAAAGTAGACAACTGTGTAAGACAATTAAAAGTTTATGAAAACAATATTGAAAAAAGAACCAATTTGAATAATACATGTAAACCAACAACTAATTGACAAGAAACAATTGAAATATCATTAAAGCAGTAATTTGCCACACCTACCTATCATGAAGATGAGAGAGGACGTCCTGTCCCTAAGTTCACATTTCCATGACTGAACATTATGAATTTGTTTTGAGTTATGAAATAGAAAGGGGAGTGGGGGTAGCAGGTACAAGGCAAGCGGAAGGTGTAAATGGAAAGCGGCCTGTTGCAAGAGAGGGCAATAAAAGGACAAAGGAAAAAAAGGGAAGGGTATTATTGGGAATAAGTGACTTTGGAACTGAGAAAAATGTTTTGACAGGTTTATTGAGACGGAGGGTTGTTGGTTTTTAAAATGTTAAAAATGTTAGAATAAGTTGAGGAAATTTGTTCTATGTCTGTTCTGTCGTTAACTGGATAGTGTTGTAAGTTAATGTGAACGGTTTCAGACAAAAGACGTTTGTGTTGGTAGGGTTCAGTGGAAAGAATGGTTAAGCTGTCGAAGTCAAATGTGTGTGCTTCATGAAAAACATGTTTGGTGAGGGCAGTTTTTATTAGTTTATTTTTGATGTCATTTTTATGGTTATTAATTCTGCGGGAAATCGGGTTTTTTGCTTGTCCAATGTAAGAGCCTTGGCAATGTGGTGTGGAACAGGGAATTTTATAGACGACATTAGTTCTGTTAGGAAGTTCATTACAGATGGATACACATAAAAGTAAATGTACCATATATAATAATCATGAATACACTTAAATGAGGTT
>KZ807469.1:247324-267354 GCA_000696205.2 Oncopeltus fasciatus | reverse complement strand
GGTTTTTTTCAATATTGTTTTCATAAACTTTTAATTGTCTTACACAGTTTTCTACTTTCATACTCTTGATATCACATTATATTATAATTCTCTATTATACTAATTTCAAATATTACTGTATTCTCATGACATTGTATTTCTACAGCCCTGAAGATGGCTTACAATGTAAGCCGAAACGTTGGCAGATAATCCTTCATTAAAAAAATACATTTTTTTATTTGTGTTTTTTGGATCTACCTCGACCGAACCCCAACTAAAATCGTCTTTGAATTATCAATGTACTTTGAGCGGCTTTTATTACTTATTATTTCATTGACCCATGAAGAAAGTAACTCTTTCTTTAAGTTTCTCCCTCAAGTAAGCGCACTTTTAGATTGGGCTATGAGAAAGACTTATAGTATGAACTTCACTGTTTAAGATGGATTTAAGGCTATTGATTGTAATCACTTTTAAACTAATTTACCAATTATTGTGCATTGCAAATATTTCTACCTAAATTCTAAAGAAGTTCTACATAATTTCACTTTTCTGACCACAACTCTGAAACTGCTGAAAATATTTGGGGAGCTATTATAATTGCACATAAAAACAAAAATTGCTTGAGATCTTATTTAATTACGTATAAAATTAATTGCAACCTTAATTAATTAGACATTAATTTTATTAATCTTTATGCTTTCTGAGCAAAGTACAATTGCGGTGAGAACAGAAAGTTTTAAGTAATAAAAGCTGCTCAAATATCATTATTATTGGCTCAGTAGTTTTGTAGTCAAGGTGAAGTTATAAATATGAGTAATGGCAATGTCTTTTTTTAATGACATAATTTTTTTAAAGAAATATATAATAAACTAATTTAATGTCATAAAAATAAAAATTGGTGTAGTACAAAGTCACATTTTGTAAAATTACAATACATCCTCAGCCCCCAGGGGTTTTGAATGTAAAATTTATAATTTTTATAATGAACTTATAGGTCATTCTAAATTTAATTATTTTCTACTACTGGGCCAATTATTATTGAGTAAATTTTTTGCATTGGAATAATAACAAAGATAAACATCCAAAAATTTAAGTTTGACTTCCTCTATTCCAAAACTGCTTTTACATGTAAATATGGTCAAATATGTGTAATTCATAAGTCAAAAGTTTGAATTTCCTGTAAAAGAGACATTCTATAAGTCTTTTTCTTTTTTGTTATTAAGAAAAGTATTTTTATTCTTTCATGTAGCTTTTCAAATAGAATATTAATTATAATGATTTTTTTATCTATTTAGGTAATAACAAATTGGAGCATATACGTTTCAAGTTGGATTGTTTGCATCACTTGAGATTCCTTGATCTGGAGGGAAATAACATTATTTATTTAACTAAAGAAGATTTATCCCAACTTGACGTCTTTCCAAAAAGGAACCTCAACTTTACAATTGACCTAAACAATAATCCATTTTCATGTGGCTATCAGATAGAATTCTTCTCTTGGCTTAGTGAAACTAAGGTCGAAGTTCGGAACAAAAACAAATTAAAGTGCAAGCATGATGCTCATAATCCTATGGAGCCATTGCTTCTTAACGCTGCAGAGCAATTGTGCCACTTCCATGTTAAAGCAGACAACCCTTCTCCGCCTAGCTCAGATGGCACCGTGCTCTTTCTCTTGCTCCTTCTACTTATTACTGTTGGCCTTCTCATTTACACCAACCTTGAGCCAATAAAGAGCAAACTTCTTCCTATTTTCCATTCACTCTCGAAGAAAGTACACTACACTACTATAGGAAAAAATGAAGCCCATGAAATGGAGGTTTAAACCCTCTCTCCTCCTTCCTAAAGACAAGAATCCCAAGCCCTTTTATTTAAGAATCCTAACAACTGTTTACCTTAACTTTATGTAAATGATTTTTTTTCTTGATACAGCAGATGCTTGGTATATGGAAAATTATCATTTTTAAATTAATGATACTAAAAAATATAAACTTTTTCTTTGACTTTCATTCTAGATGCCATGAGAACTAACTTCAAAAAATTTGCTTTACTACTAAAAATTTTATGAAATTCATAAGTAAAAAATTTCAATATATGTAAGTCATAAATAATTTAAGAAAATAGATTTTCTTGCTACTTGTTGTTTTTTATTTTGGGTATGTTATTTAACATTATTCTTTGATAAAGCGTCAAAGCTCTAAATTTTGGTTTCATGGCTCTTGAAGTGAATAATTTCTTATTACTATATTTTATAGATAATAAATGTAATCTTAATACTTTAAACAGTTAATGTATTTGATCCTATGAAATTTGAATAATAGACTCTCTGCTGTGTTCTTAGTAGTTTACAGAGTACCTAAGTTTATTTTATGTTTAAGAAGTATTTTGCTTGATGATTGAAAAGTTCTATAAAACTGTTGTGTTATGCTTTTGTTAATTATTATAAATCTATTTTAGTTATATTAACATTGATTAGCAATGTTATTTAATGATTAACAATTGAATGATGATGGCTGAATGATACAAACTATAATTCAAATTATTTAAAGAGATTTTATGTATTATTATTTCTTAATTGAAGATTAGACTAATTTTTAGATTTTCAGGTAAAGAGAAAAGAAACTATACTTAAATTTCTAATTTAATTTAATATTTCTAGTCATTCAAATTTTGCTTTAAGATTGTACTTAAAAAAAACCCACATTAATTATTCTTATTTAGATTGTTTGATTTAAAAAAGAAATATGTATATGAGAAAAATTATTTTTACTAAAAGTTGATTAATCAAAAGGTTTTATTTATGACCTTTATTTGAAATAAGTTTTTTAATTAATCCTGCTTGAGCCATTATTGAAAATTTAAAAGACAACTGAACTGCCATAATCTAATTTATATAGGTAATTCTAAACTCATCAATATTCCCATCGAAAACTAAATCCATTGATCTACTTGAAACATTTTTTGATTCTGAAATATGTAAAGAAGCATACTTAGCTTATGGGTTTAAATGCATAACTTGTTGGCCTTTGGGAGCCTTTTATTAAGAAATAAAAAATTTAGGGTCTGTTTAGATCTAGGTAGCCAAATTCTATAGCCATAGGGATTATTATGAATCAATGTGAACCAAAAATATTAGTGGTTTGTTTAGCTATCTATATCAAAACATTTTTTAAATGTTATTTTTTAATAAAGAGAACATGAATGTTGCGAGTCGGATATGCATCCAAACTATGAACCAAGTGCATTACATCTTTAGTGATTTTAAAACTTCAGATAATCTGCTTGAAATATAAATTTTAAATTGAATGTTCGAGTGTTTTAATTGAGTGTATTTGATCTTTTGATTATTATCTTAAGCCTATAATGGTTTTAAGTCTTGTTTAAAATACTTAATAATATCTGGCTTACATTATTAATGTTCAGATTTCTTCCATTTATATTTTCTGTATTAGAATATTGTAGATTCAATACAGTAGCTAAGTTGTTCCTCAAGTGAATTTTTTTCACTGCAACAAATGTGTTCGTGGCCATTGTGATACATATTAATTTCCTTTATAAAGTTCATACTTTTTCAGAGCTTTCCTATTATAAAGCTCAAATTAATTTTTATGACAAGAAACTTTGTAAATTAATTGAATGATATTGTCTTTTAATTTGTTAAACTTATACTTCAACTTTCGCTTTTCTAGTTATAAAATGTGCCTTATTGTTTATATTTAAATATTTTGTAGTTAAATATATTCATATTTTAAAAGTAATAATTACATCCTGTGTGCCACTTCAAAAAATAGTAGTTATAAGGTGCTATTTAAACATATGAGAGTGGATCTTGTGAAACATTTATTATTGAGAAGATTGTTCACTTGTTGCCAGTCGTTCAAATGGACTCGTGATAGAATAATAAGCTACTTTGGTAAGCTCACCAATTCCTTGTTAAAAAAAAGTTATTGAGACTTATAATTTACTAAAATCAGTTGTATGTGCTAAAAGCTCGTAAATCATTAAACATTTATAAATATTATTTTAAAAAATCTGTATCTCTCATTTGCCTTTCTAGTTTCACTCAATGCCTTCTTAACAGGAAGCTGATTTTTTTTGTTAGTATTTTACTCTGACTAGNAAAATTTTATTTAATTAATTATAATAACATGAGTACGATTAGTAAAGCTGTACTCATAAAAAAAACAAAAAAAAACCAGTTTCAAAAGACAATACGTCCATGACATATTTGAAATATCGGAGCAGTTAGAGGGATTGAGGAAGGGACTTATAACTCTCTCTTTCGTTGTGTTAAGTTCCATTGCCCTAAATATTAATTTTGCACATTGCAGCAAAAAAAAGAAAAAACTTTTTGTGATCACATAACATTTTAGGCAATCCCCACCCATCCAATTTCACTGTTATGAATTTAGTCTAATTCCATTAAGAAAAACAATGAAATGCGACTTCTTGGTCGATAAGTTAAAAATTATTTACTCCAGCAAATCCTCACTTTTATTTAATAGTTTATAACATTATTCTGAATTGAATATTACACCTGCTAAAAAACAATTTTTATGAGCAATTGACATTGCTCACGCCCTACTCCTATTGGCTTAGATATTTAACAGTTACTTACCAAACTGACAACTGTGGCTCATAGAACATTGAGACACATGTTAAAATATACAATATAAACTTTAGTCACTAACATTTATGTACATATGAATGTTTGTGACAATCATTTTTGGCATCTAGTTGGCTGGATCAGAGAAAATACCAAATCAGTCATGAAAAAATCTTCAATAGCTACATTCTTTCACATTTTTTATAAGAACTAGTTTTAAATAATATAAATAGTTCCAAGTATTCTGCTTTAAATGTCTTTGCCAACATCAAATCAAAATTAGCACAAAAATGCCAAGTGACTTTTCAACTTGTAACAATTTAAGTTAATTAGCACTGCTAAAGAATATTCCTTTTGCATAATCTAATTTGTAAGGTTTTGCTCATCTAGTACAGTGAAAACACAAGTTCTACCTACCTTCAATTAAGAATAGGCATTATCTTCTGCAACATCATTGGATTGCCATCAGGATGACTAAGCTTCCAGGGTTAATAAGATTGATTCTCTTTAGGGTACTATTGCAAAACAGTAAGCATTGATGGTTCTATTTAATATATTAGAGATTTGGAACGATTTTAGGTATTATAAGAACTCTCATAGTAATAAAAATGTTTGATATATCATGAGGATCATTGTAAATATCAATTGTTTGAACTAATTCAGCAATAACTTAAGGATGTTAAAAATTAGCTATATGCCTTCAAATTTTGTAAAAAAAAAAAAAAAAAAAAAAACTACCATACATTATAAAAACAATTTACATAAATCTTTGGATGATTTTAAACTGAATACTTTCACATTTTCTTATTGAGAAAAATGCTTTAATTAATTTCCTTAAATAAAATGTTTACGGCAGGCTCAAGGTGTATTTGAGATCTAGTGGAGTACTAGTCCACCTGAGCTACACATACTTGGAGTCATGCTGAGTTAAGAATACGTTTTAATAATAAAAAAACCCAACCTTAAGTGCAGCATGCTATCACACATGTCAGATATTATTTCAAGGATGCTCTTATAAAGACAGTTAATTTGTTGAATAGTTAGGAAAGTTGGGCTAAGGACAGAACAGATGAATTATGAGGCAGAGTTGGTCGACCAAAACAGCACTGAATCGACTGTGTGGCTGGCGATGGGAGCCTGGTGGTCTGCAAATTATGTTAGCAACACTAGATAGAGACTCCTGGCAGTTGCTGTTTGAGGAAGCCTGTACACCCCATTGTTGTATTGTCACATTAACTAGATTGAGCAAATAGCATTTTTAGATTAGTTAGTCATGATAATGTCAGTTTTTTTATAGTGCCATCTATTCAATTAAAATTTTTCAAACTAACATAATGAGGTGATCTATTCTATAACAAATATTAAGTTTTATCACATAAGAAAGTGGGTTATAAATAGTAAATGATTAGGCTAATAGCATCCTAGAGGGTATAATATGTATAATATATTGGGTAAATAGTTTTCCATATTTCACCATTAACTAATTTTATACTCCTAAAGCAATAAGGCTGGAGAAATTAGACAGGGTTTTGGCCAGGACCAGAAAAATAAAATACCCCAAAATTGTAACTATTTTATTATTGCCAACATTTCGACTTAACTTGTAAGTCATCATCAGGGCAATAGTGATGTCTGGAGAGAGGGAGGTTTATTATCTACATCTAAAAACCGAAGAAAACTAAACTGTAACTGTATTGCAAAATCGGTATAGTTCTGCATTCTGAGATGTGACCCTAAACCTCCCTCAGAGATCTCTCTAGACATCACTATCGCCCTGATGATGACTTAGGAGTTAAGTTGAAACTTTGGCAATAATAAAATAATTACAACAATTTTGGAGTATATTATTTTTCTGATCCTGGCCAAAACCCTGACTTATTTATCCAGCATAATACTCGATGGCCAACGAACCTCCAACCATATAACAATAATGTTTACACCCTTCAGTACCAGGGGAACACATAATATTCAAAATTTTATTCAAATCTGATAGGTGATTTTTAAAATTTTCCAGAGTATTAATCAGACAGACAGACTAATGTACATACTCTGAAATTAAAAAAAAACAACAGCTTTATCCCAAGAAGCAAAATTCACAGGCACTATATATTAAATTTAAGAGCCCTACATAAACGTCAATGAGGTTTATTTGAGTATTCAGATCAATCTGCAGATAAGCATACTATTACATTCTCTAAAAAGGTTATATGTAGGTTTAATTTTTAGCAACAATAACTGATTAATCAAGTTTTGTTGACAAAAAAAAATTAAACATATTCATGAGGTTTTTAATAGATGTTATAACATCAGATGGCATTTCTACTTTCTTTATTCACTTTCAAATGAGCCAATCTATATTTCACATATAGAGTTATACTAAATATTGAGTTAATAACTGTACATTAGGGTAAACTTAATAAGTCAGCTTCTCCCTCTTACTCCATTATTTTAATGACATTATATGGAAATTTTTTTTTCATTTTTCTAACTTTTAGCATCTATTAGAAGACTCCTTATCCTTTTGAGATCAATATCCCTAATTTCATCAACAAGATCCACATCAGCTCTGCTTCAAACAATTATTTCATCATTTTTTTAAAAACAAATATATTTTTGGTAATGTAATAATAAATTAATGAAATGTAAAGAGGAAATTGGTTTGTTTTAGAACTTTGATTTCTCTAGAATAATTTATAAGTTAAAGGTTATTATTTCACTTATAATGACAGACCACTATATTAAGATTACCAGATGAATAGCAACTTAAAGTATAAACAATTATTGCCAGATCATGGTAAATCAATAAATAAAAACAAAATTTTGATAAATAACCTTTATAAATACACAAACAGATAAACTATTGTAGGGGATACAAACATAATATTTCTTAGTGAGTAAAAGTAATTATAAATATAAAAGAGAGCATTTACTATTAACATTTGTCAATGAATGAACTGATAACAGCTGGAATTAACTTTAACAAATCAAACCTAATTAATCATATTTAAATCAACTGTATTTTACAAAACACACAAAAAAAAATCAAGAAATAATTTAATAATTGAGTAGGTAAAGGGAAAAAAAATCCCAAAATCATTTTTATTTTATGCATAACTACTTTTAAGTAGGATCAAAAAGAACATTTATCGGCACATATCACTTTCCAGAGTTCAAATAGATCATAATAAGTGTTCATCAAGCACTGATAAATATTTCATTATGTAAAATCATATGTTAACAATCAGAAATGGAATGTTAAGAAATATTCAAATCCCCATCCTCTCGATCTTAAGTTTACACAAATTTCCCCTGTTAAGAAGTTCATAACTTGAATTTATTAGTACATGTAACAATAAGACAGAGGGAAATGAACAGAATACTCCTGTAATGAAAACTGAAAATCCTGCCCAAATACTACAGGATTTCTTCCAAAATAACAAGGAAGGGAAAATGGAAAATAATAATAAAAAAATTTAATATTGAAATAAAACAAAAAAATGTATTTAATGTAAATACTTATGTTAAATGAATATTTTATAAAAATATAACCTAGTACTGCCTTTTAAATAAAAACATCACTAAGGGGAATTTTTTTCTTTGTGGAAAAGTAGTCATATTATTGATATATTTAATACACTCACACACATTATGAATTAGTACACCAGGACTATTCTAAACAGAAATATTAAATGGCATTGGTTAAATATTTCACATTAATTATTCACATCAAATACATTGTCTGTATACAAATAACACTATCATGGTATAACAAGTAAAGATTTATCATATTAATTAGTTAAGATCTTATAGCACATGAACACATGTATAGAGCTCCACCATGGATTTAAAATAAAATTTATGGGGAAAAAAAAAGTTAACTAGTGTGAAAATTAATTGAGCTAATAACAGCTTCTAAGCACAGAGCTACAGTATATAAGACAAAACTTACAATCAATGATGGAGCCCAGGGTGCTTTTCAGGAAATATATTCATTAAAATAGAGTGCAGCTACTTTTCTCCCTGAAAGGGTTAGCTTTTTGGGAACTGAATCCAACAAGTAGGCAGTCTTCCTGCTCATGCTCAGAAATGTACTTTATAATATCCTGTACTGCTTGGGAGACATTAATACGACGGATAGCAGCCTCCCTGCGCAGCTGCTCCGTTACTTGTCTTTGTTGCTGTAAATTTGAAATCATCATGTCCATAATAGCTGTATCCGAGAGGCCTATTTTTAGGGCGGGGCTGTAACTGGTCAAACACTAAGACAGAGCCGCTTAGGGCTTACTAAAATACACTACACAGCTAAGAGCACACTGGAAGCTAGGAACCACCCAGAGGTCCTGTCAAAACAATAGGGAACTTCGAATAAAATAACTCCAGATATAGTTAATTAGGATAGAGAGCTGAGATCCACTATCAGAATGGAGAATTACAGGAAGCAGTGCTATTGTATGACGCTTAGCCATAGAGGTATAAATTCAACTCTTCAGTAAAGTGTAAGCATACATGACGAAAAATAAAAAGAAACTAGAGCACTTATTGCTAAATATTTCGCAAAACATTTTCTAACTCATTACTATAAAGTAGTTTTAAAAAAAGTCCTTAAATGATAAGGATGCATTTAAAGAGAGGATAAAACTGCACTGGAGGGGGCCAATTGAAGGATACCACCTATTTCCTTTCTTCAGAGGAAGAAACTAAGGTTATTTAGGAATCGCTAATGTATTCTTCTAGGCCTGCCTCGCCCTTTCCATGAAGTTGTAAAAGCTGCTCATCAGCAGCCCCCCAGTCATTAAGTTAGTCCCGGTCAGTGTCAGTTTCCGTGGCAGAACGCGTGTTTCAGAGCGTCGGGTTAATCGTGGCCATTGCAGCACCGGTAACACTTAAATGTTAAGCGACAGTAATTAGGAAGTGTTCCTAAATTATATTAGGAATTAATTAATAATTAAATTATATTTAATTTATTTGTGCATGTCTTTACTTAGCAGTAAGTAATTTTTATTTTCTATTTATTTATTTATCAATTAGTTATTAAGGACAGTAGATTCTATTGTTAGTTGTAATTAGTAGGTGTACTAACTTTTTAATAATAAATTAACTAATATTTATTTCTGTTCTTAAATTATCATTGGCCCGTAGCCCATAATAATACGTAGGGGGTAATAAGTTCTCGTCTCATTCTGAAATAAGGCAAAAATTCTTCAGAGAATTTTTCAGGCCTTCCTATCAAAACCTATTTCATTAATTTTGAAAATAGAGAGCTCTTGGTAAAAAAAAAAAAAAAAAAATCTCTTTGGCGAGTAACTTTTAAAAAAACTTAAAATAGGCTATGAGTAACATTTTCATCAGTGAAAGTGGTGAGATGGTTAACTTTTCCAATTTTTACACACACCACAGTACAATTCATGAGTAGAAGGCTCCACCTCTGAAGTACATTTGCAAAGGCTTGGGGAACCCCTTTCTTACTACTTCAAATATGAATGAGAGGAGGACAATTTGTCTGTAGTATGAATTTTCACCCTATAAAATTTTATGAAACTTTTCAACTCTAAAAATAACGACAAGATCTTTCTTTCAATTTGGGAATATCTATACTCAGTAGGATTTTATGTTTGTGATCCATACGTAAGGAGTTGATCTTTCCTGTCTGAAATTCGATTGAGAAGAAAAATTTCGACTCCATGACTGGTTTTCGCTGCTAATTCACCAGTTCAGTTTTTATATGGTCAGCATGATCAGCTATCTTATTGTCTTTTATTCCCACATGTCAACAAACAATTTCAACTGAAGAAATTTACGAGCATTCAGCCAAGCATGGTGACCATTACTGAAAAGTATTAATATGGGGGTGTTTAGGAAAGTTATATGAAAAACCTTTGAGGGTGCTGATGGATTTCATGATTACAATTGTATTGCTATCATATGTTACAGAACAGTGGGGAGTTACTGTTAATTTTTAATATTATACCATATAATATATTTACACACACACACACATGCACATATAAAATGAAACACAATAAGGAACACGTAAACTTCTTGTTTACAATATTATTTTCGGAAAAAATAGAGGAAATGACACATACTCCAAATGAAAACTGACAATATAATTGTAAGAAGTATCTATAAATAATCGACATCCTTCCAGGGTGGTGTATACTGCAACAAGATAACAAGATATGTAGTCCCCGCCCCAATCATCTGAAATCATTGCAATTGATATTAAATGCATACAAATTGTACATTTGAATTATAGAAAAATATAACAATCATAAATAATATATTTCATTTTTTTTCGAGTCAATATTAATTAAAAATGACATGTCACGAAGAATCTGTATAAATGTAGTAATTATCATGATGATTTAACGAGGAGTCTGATGATGAAGGCTTTCCCTTTATATCCGTCATATGTAAAAAATATTATGAAACTTAAATATTTAAGAAGTAGGATATACACCTTACATACATTATATGCTATAATATTAACGAAGATATAAAGATTTGTCGGTCTTTATCTGATCCACCTCAGATTGATTTCAACCATTAACGAACACTTGTAATATTAAACGCAAATAAATATCTAATTTGATTTCCCCTGTAAAAAAGGGGTGGCTACTTAACCCTTCTACTTATATTCTTAAGCATCTCTACCAATATGCATCTTCCCGAAAACTGTTTCAGAATATAACGTTAAAAATTATATATATATTCGAAACGGTAATTTTTTTGGTTTTCTTGGAACTGAAGAATAAGTCATAAAACGTGGAATAAGACGCTAAACTTACAGAGCAAATTAGGGAATTGTCAAGAGTGAAGAAACCAGAAGCACTGAAGACCAAATCCTTCTTGGCTGTCAGGTGGAAGTCAAGGAACGTCTGCAAACATTTAGCCGTGTTACATACATTTTTTTATTTATCACCAACAATTTTTCAATCATACCTATTTCAGTTTTCAAACCAATCTGCTTATTTATTGTTTAAATATAATAATTTTAATTGTATTTAAAGTGCAAAATGCCTACTATCATGAGAATCTCAGGTTTTGTTGGAATCAATTATTTTATTTGACATGATCCAGCGTCGTTACCTATTGGGGGAGGGAATAAATGGAACTAAACATAATTTTAAATCGTACTTTACATATTTTTCTAAATTCTTAGAGAGCTAGTTCATGGCACATGTACTATCTGACATGGAGGACTACTTACATCTGGAGAGGCCATCATTCTATCACATATCACACTATTCAAATCATTTATCTGAAACAGAGAGAGTATGGAGATTAATAAATAAGTTGTTATAAAAAAAAAAAAAACTTGAACCATGATATTGCCGATTAAGATGTTACCTAAAGGGTGTTAAATGATTTTATAAAAAAATTTTATTTCATCTTTGAATAAAATAATAATAATAGAAAATTAATAGCATACCTTTGAAAATGTTTTATTAACGACAAAAAACAAGTGGAGGGTTGAGTAGCATGCCACAACCAGCCATAATATATTTACCGGGATGAAGTTTGTAAACTGGAAGTATAAGTTGGCAACAATACGGACAAACATAACTGCTATAAAGGCTGTTACAAAGGGGCCGTAAATGTCTGAGATGTGACCTATGATTCTGCAGATAGATGTTTGTCCCAAAACGAGGGTTGAAGGTTCTATTACCAGAGACAAACGGTTTGATAGCTCTCTGGTCACTTCAAGTAGTCCTAACAGCTGGTCTAGGATTATGTACACATGCAGCATGGACACAGAAAAAGAAGTGGTGTGCAAGAAACTCATGAAGCGGTTCGAGCCTGGACTAGCCATTAAAACTATCACTACGTTCAGGAGTACCATCGTTACTAACTCAACATAAATATCCAGACTCCATTCCCACGAGCCTCCCTCAACTAGCCTTCCAGTAGCCTCAAACTCACCACTCATCAACTTCAAGGAATGTCTCTTCCCCACAATACAACAGGGAGCCAAAATATTTATAAAGACTAAGGATAATCGTTCTGCGACAAGTAAAAGTGATTTAATGACCCCATGGTAATCTAAGATGCTATTCATATATGAGACATATACAGCTAATGATAAGTTCATCAAATGATATATACTACAAATATATAAAGAGTGAAAGGAATATTGAAATTTTCTGTCTAAAGGCCATACACGAACCGCATTCGATAACCTAAAAATACTATGGAAATCAACTTTGAACTTTCCCCCTGAAATAATTCTTAAATCCATGCTAGCGATTGATATGATTAGGTTTTTATTTATCATCTAATGTAATGAACTAAGATATGTAACTTCCAAATTACCGATTATTTATTCATTTTATTAAAACTTTCTCATCTGCTGAATTCGATCAATACCTTGTCACAATAATGTATAAATAATTCAGTTCATCATTAGAAACATAAATCTGGTTTTCCTCTGGTAGCGTATTACTTATCCGAATGATTTTATAGCCTTTATGAAGCATATAAATAGTATACAAGATTATTGTAGTAATTGTTTGTTATTGATTGATTATTGTAATTCTGTAAAGCATTCTCCCACTACTTACGCTTTCCCCGTCTGGTATGGCACCATCAGTAACAAAATTCAGACACTTCAAAACCGAGTACTCCGAATGGCTGTCAAAGCCCCTTGGTTCATTGGGAATCAACAGCTACACAGGGAATTGATCCATCTGGATTTCACGTTGAAGTGATCAGCCATCACCAACGGCTCTCATACTGCCCCGCTGCAGCCACCTACAACATTGGGACTTAAGTCCAGCAGCGGCTGCGACCTGGTGTTTTTTTTTCTTCTTTCAACTTTGTTACTTTTCATTTCTTGAATGAATGAACAAATTTCTTCAACTTATTCAAACATTTTCAACATTCTGGAAAACTGTTAACCTTTCTCTTAAATCAACCCGTTCCCTCATATTCTTGTTCCTTAGGCTAGTTATCCGAAATAATTTCTACCCATTTTCCAGGTATTGCCTCCTTCGATGCAGGCCATCTCCCTTTGTACCTAACACCCCACACATCTACCACGTTGTCTATCTTAAAAATATTTTCTAATTGCCAATCATTAACTCTCAGTCATGAAGATTTGATCCAGAAGACAACACGTCCCCTCTCGCATTCATGGTAGGTGTGGTGAACTTTCTACAGATTTTGTTATTGCTATCTACACATTACTTTTAGTTACGTCAAATTTTATGTAATGATAATATAAATCAATATTTTTTTTGTTTTTCTCATGTTTTCTTATGATACTATATTTCAACAGCCTTGAATATGACTTAAAATTTAAGCCGAAAAGTCAAGATGATAAAAAATTCATTTATAACCAAAATACATTTTTTTAAATTGTACTTTTATGGTTCAACTTTGACTGAATCCTATCAAATTCTCTTCCAATAATCTTTACAGTCAAAAACTCTCCATTTGAACTTATTTATCAGAATTTATATGGCGACTGCATCAGGTAAAAGAAAATAGACTGTTTTGAATCTATATCGGCCCATTTTGCACCAAAGTCCGATTAATTATTTGTAAAAATAAAGTGTTTTGTATTTTGAAACTGTTTCGATTTCATTTAAAGTGTTTTATTTATGATTAGCACAAAAGTTTTAGTTTGGCGGCACTTCCTTACCGCCAAATCTGTAGTGGGGTGGCGTAAATAAGTAAATACCCATAGATATTTAGTGGTGAAAAAAGAAGTATATTGTAGTGTATTATTTATTTTTTTTGCTTTTACATGATAATAAAGTTTCGAGGCAACCTCTAAATGCATTCATAAGGTTATTATGGTAATGACAATTTATACTCATAAAATAGATCGTTATATCTTGGTGTAAGACTGCTTATAGGGATTGGAATGACAATTTTGTTCCTCTTTTTGGGGTTACCACAAAAGGTGCTTTTGGATCATCTTCAATCTCTTCTTTCAGTTTACCATAGGAGGGAAGAATTCTGAAGTTCAGTAAAATAAAGACTACTGCAACTTTTATCTGGAGTAATGCAAATCTAAATCCTAAAAAAAAAAAGTATATATATATATATATATATATTTATATAAACACACACATTTGGAGGAAATAGGCTGATAATGTCATTCCCAATCATAATTTTTAGTTATTAGTATAAGTTTAGGAGAATTTTGTTAATGGGTGGTCCTAATTAATACTTTACCTAAACAAATTCTTGGTCCTTCTCCAAAAGAAAGAAATGCATACTTGGGAAAATTATTTTCATCTGAAAACCTTTCTGGATTGAAAGAGTGAGGATCAGGGAAATATTCCTCATCGAAGTGGATGCATTTTGTCGGTATAAAAATTTTTGTCCCTTTTTCAATAATAACATTGCCGAGATCTACTTTCTCAGTGCATTCTCTTGAAAGAACTGGCAATAATGGGTGCATACGGAGAGCCTCTGAAATGAATGGTTAAAGAAATTAATTATAAAAACAAAATCTGTAACAAAATTTTACAAACCCTATTAAATCATGAATATAAATTTCCTAAAGCATGGAGTTGTTACCATTTAATGTCATAGTCAAGTATGTTAAAGAGTTTATTTTTTCATAATTAAAATCATCAATGCTATTTCCAGCAGATAATATTTCTTTCCTCAGTTTTTCTTGTACTTGTGGATGGTTTGCTAGTTCAAGAAGTACAAATGAAAGTGCACTGGCAGAAGTTTCATATCCATCTAGATACAATGTTATGGAATGCCCAGCAAATTCTAAATCTGTGAAACCTAAAAGATGAATTCATATATTTTCATTGTTTTATTTTACTTTTTGTTTATTTATTTATTTTTATGAAACACAAAATAATTTAGTAAGTTTAAACCCCTCCCAGCAATATAAACTTAATATCATTCTGCAATAAGCTTATAGAAAGAAGATTAAAAAACTAATTAAATTAGTTCATTTTTAACTTCAACTCTCATTTTTTTTTAAATAGCGAGATAAGGATATTTATGAGTAATCACAGGACAGCCTTTTATCATTTTCCGTAAAATTATTTTATTACTCTTTTCTAGTTTTTACATCTTTAGGAAATGTTATGGGACAATATTTTCTCTTTCTTCTGCTTTTGTATTTTAAACTTTTATTTTTAATTATTATGAACTATTTGATGATTAATTTTTATCAAACTCTCTCAAATTGGCAATAAATAAGATTTATATGAAGGCAGTAAAAGGAGAAAATATTATTCCAAAATGTTGCCTAAGGATGTTAAAAAAAAAATTAAAGGCTGTCTTTTAGTTGCCCTAATTAAATGCATAGATATAAATATATAGAACGATAGAAGACCATTGCCCTCATTGAATGAATACATCAGAACTGATGATAAAAGGTGAAATTTAGGCCCAGTAATAGTTAGCACATTTTTGTTGAAGAAATCAAGGAAGGATGGAATTTTGGAATGAGAAATAATTATAGGAATTTTTGGGGAATTAGTTTGAACTATAATTGAATAGACTAATTTGATTGTACTTATATTTTTAAAATGTCTAATCTCTCTTAAATTAAAATTTTTTTATTTTTCCAATTTTTATAACTAAATGTTGGAAACCTATACCTACAGAAGATTCAAGAGACTGCAAAGTAGAAGAATAAACTACTTTTTAAAATAGAACTGAGTAATGCAAGTATTAGCGAGGTAGCTTTAGAACCTCAAATATGAAGTATTAAAGCTTTTCGCCACCAATGGTGATAGCTTTGTAGAAAGTTCTTCTTAATATTAGAGACCTACCTGTTTTTTTGTGTTGAGCTCACACATCATCACCTTTTAACAAATCAAGTTGTCCCCTAAGTGGTGACGGATCAGGTGTTGCTTCCTTAAACTGTTCTTAATTCAATTTAACTTGTTAAATTTGTAACATTGAATTGTTTTGAATTTTATCTTTTTTTATTAATTACTTAGAAATGAAAAAAAAAAAATTAAATGTAATTTTTTCTAAAAAAAATTATCATTTTGAAATAAAATTTAGAATTAATAAATCCTTCCTATTTAGATTAGGAAAAATTAAATAAAGTATTCAAAATAACTGTGGTTATCACAGATGATGTGGGATGTTGGTCACAGGAGTAAAAAACTAGACTAAAATTCTGACAAATGGAGAGTTTTTTTTACTAATCATTTTTAGATGTTTTTTGTTGAGGTTCTTACATGTAAGCTGTTGTGTCATATTATGTTGTAATGTAGGCCCTGAAGAAGGAATTAAATATTCCAAAACTGTTGGCATTTTGGTTTAGTTTTTTTACTCCTGCGACAGAAATTGACTTGCAAAGTAATAAATATGAAATTATTTACCTCTTTTATTTTCATTCAACATCTTCTGATTATATTTTATTAATTGGCTAATAAAATCATTCCTCAGAGAACCGTCTTTAGATCTAAATTCAATGACTGATTTCACCATAGACACAAAAAAATTTTCAGCTTCTTTAGAAACAATCCTAAAATTATTTATTTTTTCGAGAAAGCTAATTTATAAAATTAAAAAAATAAAATAAATTTTTCAAAATATAAAAATAATATTAGTTAGAATTTGCAATACTCAGTTATGCCACACTATTGAAATTTACTATAACTATTATAGAATAAGTTCAAATCTTTAAAACCTAAAAAATAATTTTCTTTAGCATTAAATATCTACAATACATTCACATTATTTAAATTTTGATAAATTTCATAATAAAGGCTTTAAATGTCACTTTGATCCTATTAAATCCTAGGCAGTCCTATTAATATGATAGATTATCCTTTAATTATAATGTATTCTCTTTAAGATAAAGAAAATCATGTTTTCTTTCATTTTTCTTACCTTAAGCTTAGAAACTTAGCAAGACTTGGAAAATATAATGCTGATAAGTTTGCAAGTCCAGAACCTGTAAATAACTGTGATGAAGTACACTTTCTGAAACCATTTTCTTCATCAGAAAAAACATTTGCTTCAAGCCCATAACCACATGATGTAATATTTTCAATTGTGTAGAAGCCCATTACTTCAATTATCTATTTTAAAAATACATAAATATAATTTCAAATTATAAAACTTAATAGATGGAGTTCTTTAAAATAAAATGTTTATTAACCATAACTAAAAGTTTTATATTACAGAAAAGTAATGAAATACTAACTAAATCTATTCGGGGCCATTCTCAAATAATAATTTTGAAATAAAAGAGAAAATTTGTTTTTCCCTAGGCTTATTCTACAGCTATAACATAATCACATTGTTCAAAATCTGGCTTGGTTTCTAGAGATTTATGATAATTCAATCTTTTATGAATCTGAAAATAAAAACCTTTAAAATTTATGCCATGCAATTTGCACACTGAAGATTTTTCTTAATTTTATTTCCATATTTTATTTTTATGCTATATAGGACTAGTATCCTTCACGTGTTGATCTGCCAGTTATAAAAATGACAACTATGAATTCTTTTTTTTGGTAGCTTCTATGTTGAGTTCTATTAAATTTATTTTTTCAATTTATTAATATATATATTCATTGTTTAAACGATGAAATAAGAAAAACATTTTTCATGCACTGGCATTAATTCAGTAATTGTCTCAATTAACTGTTTTCAATTTTAATTAAGTGCATTACTGTGGACTCAAAATCATTCTTGAATAAAACATTTTAAAGAAATTGCACATATTTTCTATAATACAAGTTACATCTTAATTGGAAATTTTATTTTTTATATTTTTATTCATTAATAATGTTTTTTTTTACATTAAAAAAGTCTAAATTTCCTCAATCAGCCTTCTTTAAAAATGTGCAGGGTGAGCATTTCCATCAAGATTTTAGGGTCATGGAAGCAAGGTATCAAGGTAGATGGGACGTACATATGATGGCTGACTATTGTTGGAGCATAAAGCACGAATGTTCACAAACTCCAGAAAAAGCTACTAACACAAATTTGTATCTTAATTTTTAAGTACTGTTCATTAATTAAACAAAATTTTATATGTATGAACTTGATTTAACTTACATTAAATGTTTTGTAAACTGTATATTTGGTACGTTTTTACTTTATGTTCTTTTAAATGCATGATTTTTATGATTTCTGAGGATATCCTTTAGTTTAAAAAGTTGACGTGATAGACAAAATCTAAGGTTATTCTCAGATCCAAATGCCAAGAATTAGTGAAAAAACAGTGTCAGATCTATCTCTACAAAAATGTGTTCCCCAGTGTTATGAAACAATGGTTGTCAGGATCTTTAACGAATGATAATTTTGTAATCTATCATTTCATATTACTCATGAAAACTACAAAAATGGTCAATGTTAAATTTAAGAAATGATTTTTTAAACAATAAAAAAGTTATTTTTAATATTACTTACATCTAAAGGTTCCAGTTTATTTTTCTCTATGTAACAGATTAGATTTTGGCCTACTCTTTTTATTGTAGGGTACATTTCCTTAAGTTTTCCAAGGGTGTGAAATGGTGCATGTATTCCTCGAATCTTTTTCCAGCTAGAATAGATCAAGTAAATACTCCAATAATTAATATCAATAAATTCAATTTAAAGAATATTTTATCAAGACATTGTAAACTGGGTATTATTCAGTATTTAAAAGGGAATAATTTGATTTAGACGATGAAATCAATGAACACCTGGTACAAATTGTTTTCAAAATTACAGTGATTCATCATGGAAAGAAAACAGAAACATAATTTCCACATTACTTTATTAAGAAAATCACATCTTAATATTCTGCATAGCTTTATGCATGGCTCATAAGAAAAGTTTATAAGCAGAAATTCAAATGACACATGCAACCATTTATTATTTGCAGCAAATCGGGACTGACAACAATGTTCATATGTAACTTTAATGATGATGAACTCTTGAGCCAGCATAAAATAAAAAGTTTTTATGTTTGATTTCTTGATTATAGATAACATTTTATCCTTAATTTACTAGATTGACTATGACAATATCTATCTTTTAAGATACTTTTTAAAGTTCTTAGGAAAACATCTATGGTGTTTATTCTCATGGACCTTTTTTGATAAATGTTCTTTTTTGGATTCAGAATACTTTAAAAAAATATACAGGAAAATTTTAAAAATTTGATTTTTTGAACAATTAGTTTCACTTGGTAGAAAGTTGGATGAGGAACTTTTATGTTCATTTTTTATGATGAACCATGTAAACCAGAGAACAAAATGTTAAAGGGTGTTGAATTAGTTATTAATGTTATCTTTTTCCTTATAATATTTGCTTTATCCATACATTTAAAAAGCAAAAGGGAAATTAAATATTATTTATTTTATTTTTATTGAACAAATAATATGTATCACAGCTATCTGCAAAGGGTAAGAATATATACTAGTGATTTGTACTCTCAAGTTTGATTTATTTGGAAATCATAATAACTTTTGGAGTTCATTATTACCTTGTTAAATTAATATTTTTAGATATATGT
>KZ807469.1:223009-234673 GCA_000696205.2 Oncopeltus fasciatus | reverse complement strand
TATATATATATATAACTTCTAAAATAGTTAGGCTGATCTTGGATTTCAATCTTCCTATTCGTTCTTTTAGTTTCAAACCTTGAGTTAACACCCTATTTTAATAAAACTTGCCCTTAATGCACTCCTTGAAGTAAAAGCCTTTTAACGCTTGCAAGTGACTTTATCTTAAGGGGAATGTTCGTGAAATAAGTTATGCTGAGATGAAAATCCATGTACTCTGCCTTTCTATCAATGTTTACAATAGTGTCAGAGTATCACCTTTACAAATTAAGATAAAACATTTTTAAAATTACTATAATTCTGAAAACAACAAATCTAATTTGAGGAAATTGTCAAAATTTACATTTTTATTTTATTCCCAAAGATTTCGTGATAACTTTTAACATTTGGGCCTCCTATTGATGAATTGCACTTTATGTCTATTAATGTATTTAATTTTCAATAATTTAAGTAACAATTTTTGTGTTGCTCAAGATGCTAATATTAAATATGTAAGAATATATTCTAAATATTGTGGAAAAATTTTAAACTTTTCATTAATTGATATTAATGATTTAGTATAGAAAGAAATGGAATGGAAAGAAAGGAGAGCGAATAAGTTCGCAGCAGATATTTCCAATATTTCTAATTATTTTGGCTTTTTCCATGGCTCCCCCATAGACTGGGTATTTGCTAATTGAAAATCGCCGAGAGCAGAATAAGCCATCGGTAGAGGGAGGAGTGTGTTTGGCCGTTCTCCCACTGGGACATAGGCATCTCCTCATTGAGGCGGGGCGACCAAAAATAACCCCAATCCCTTGTTCTGGTAACTTTTCAGGCAGGGTTTTATAGCCCTGTCTCATCAGGCCTTGCCCCTACACCTGAAATCTGCATTCTCTCTACCAATCTTCTACGTCAAAACAACACACACATACAACAAAGCTAGCTTTCTTTATACCCTAAATTTAATTATATAAATGTAATATATTCAATGTGTATCATCCTGTTGAAAGTTAATTAAAACTTTACTCAAAATGTTTTAAGTTAGTATTATGCAGTAATTTAATTTAATAAATTAATTATTAAAAATTTAGTTAAGTATTTTAGTGCCTACGCTTGACAGAGGGCTAGGCTATGCCTATAACACAAAGTTTATTTCGCTACATTATTGTATTGTTTTGTGATATTAAATAAATATATATTAAAAAAAATGTTAGAACAATTTCGCGCTGATGACATAGTAACCTAAAGTAAATACTATAATTATCGGAAGATATATTTATTTGAAAATAAATATGTGAATCATTATTATTTTAACTAAAGTTATCTCCATAATTGTAAAACGCTGAAAATAATTTTAATGTCGTTTGATATCAAAAATTATTACGAGTTTATTTAAACATATTTTTTCCAGAGTACATTTGACTATTAGGAAAAAAAAAAAAAAAAAAATTACCTGCACTTTAAAATCTATGAACATTATTTCCCTATGCACAATAGAGAAATTTTGAAATTCTCAAATATATTATGGTATTCCATCCAAAAAATTGCTAATTAATGATATGAGCAATACAAATAAAACAAGTTAGTGTCAATGATTTTTGTTTCAATGAAAAAAATATTTCTTGCTCAAAATAGAACGAATTCACAATGTTCTTGGCAGTAGATCCCTGGTGAGGAGATTGAACTTAATTAAATACTGCAAAAAACATTTATAAATTTTGTATAGTTGTTTACATTATTTAATTTCGTAAAATTCAGTAAACAAAACTATTAAATAATTTAATTATTTATAAAATTAGGCCCATTATAAATTTTTCAATAAAATTANGTGTCAAAAAAGCTCATCATAATTTTATTTAATGTTTGGTTTCACAGCAGTATGATCTCAGAATTTAAAAACTTAACATTACGAACAAATAACTTCTAAACAAAGCCAAAAATAAAATAAATGTATAGAATACCAATTGTTAAAAATTATGTACGATTTTTTAAAAACTTAAACAGAATAGATTTTTTTTAGTTAAAAGTAATTACTTTTTTAAAATAAAATTTTTCATTCTTTATTGCATTAACATATTTGAGTTTCATAAAAATGAAAGGCTAGGGAAAAAAAAAATTTGTATTCTATAATTTTTTTTAAAAACTTTTTTTAGGAGCTATTTGCTCTTAATGTTAAGTTTTTTAATTATGAGATCATTCTAATGAGAAACCAACTGTTTTTTTCCTTGCGATTTACTTGTCTTAATTATTTATTTAATTTAATTTTCTTGTGTTAACATATTTGAGTTTGATATGATCTGAAAGAAAAAGTGGGGCCAAAAAAAAAAAAAAAAAAAAAAAAAAAATTGCTTTAGCTAACATAGCAGTCATAAAAACTGATGACGGGGGGAGTGGAGAGGGGGAGTTTTTGACGAGATACATTTTTTCAAATTATGTAATCGCTCTTTATTATTGAAAAAGTGCAATGAAATTCAATAACTAAAACTTGATGTTTTTAAAGAAAAGTCAAGCTATATTAGCGTACACTAAACAGAACTGCCTAATTTCATTGAATATAGACATACATTTAAGTAAATAGCTAATTTGCTGTTTGCTGAGGGAGAAGGAGAGAGGGAGATTGATCATTCAGGGCATATTTTCATATTTAAGATTTTTTCAATATTCAATGATACGATGCATCCGTTTAAATAATCATAATCTATATCTGTATATAAAGATGTGATTAATATCATTTTGCAGCCATGGTATTATATAAGTATACACTAGGCGTAAAAAAAGTGACGTTTCTTAAAAATAAAACAGCAAGATATTTACTTAAATCATATTTAGTTGGTCTACATATACTCTTTGAACATTGTCAAATTTGAACTATTAATAAACCTGTCCTGTCTAACTGTATGGGGGAAATGGCGTTCGCATACTGACATTGCTGAATGTCTGAGAGCCTTTTCTTGTCCCCCCAAGATGAGTTCGCTAACACAACATAGGTTTAGGGTTACAGTCAATTAGAACGAATGTCATCAATTAAGTGCAAATAGCCCTTTAAGGACAGACATACGGGGCTTCCTCCCTCTTCACCAGAAGCTTGCGTCTAAGAATTATATTTTCTAAAAGATTTACTGATTTTGAGAATGTCCTAGAGCCTTTAGTTAATTCATTTTATTTTATATTCTACATATTAATAACCATAAAGATTTTTCAAAGTAAAATATAAGTATATTTTCATCAAAGTGACATTCTGTATTACATATATTTTGGTTATATTGTGTGCAAAAGTCGTCCGATAGAAGAACGGTCAATATTTAACAGTTTCAGGACCTTTAATCTTTCAAAAACAGATTAAAATGTAAAACGGTCCGTTTCCAGAATCGGCAAAAATCGTAAGGTGTTCCTCAGTATCGTAGATATAAACCTTAATTCCTATTGGTCCGATTTTACAATTTTTTTTTTTTTTTTTTTAAGTTCTCATATGCGATATTTCATGGAGATAAATACTGAACATTTACGGTTCAGTTATATCCCCATTCCTAATTGTTAGATTTCACTCTCTAATTCCTAAAATATTTATTTTATTCTTGCATAAATAAGCGTTGAGTATTATTACTGTAAAATAAATAATAACCTCGGTGCAGTGAAAAAAAAAACTTTTCTATTAGCATTTGAAGTTTCAGATATTCAACTCTCATTTATCATTTGTCGGTTTTTTTTTTCGAAATAAAGACCCTTGCCTTTCGTTTTAAATTTGTAAATGGCTAAGAAAAACTGAAGTCTTGTAAAGCGTTCTTATGAACGCGCACGCACGAACGAACGCAGTTACCCAGAAAGTTACGACCCCCCTCCAATACAGACACAATTCAGTCAATCACACGTATCTCTCTGCAAAAATTCCCTTGCTTTTATTCATTACTTATTACTAGGATTAGAGCTCTCTTGTTGAGTGGATATTCTTGCAGAAATTCTTTGTCTCTCTTTTCCCCCCTTAGTATTAACAAATTAAATGGGGGATAATCCTATTTCATAGGAGGCGGACTCCAAGCGAATTTGTTTACGTTTTTCTATTATCCATAAATAGAATACATTTAAATACTTAAATAAGAGTGTAATCATTACAATACTCGTAATTGATTTGTAATGTAAAAACAATCTGGAATTCGTGGTTATTCTTATTGTTATTCTGATAAGGTTAATAGAGTATGTATATTTACTTATATCCATATGTTTAATATTATATAACTCATTTTAAAACTAGATAATAGAAAGGATTAAAACTGTATAACATAAATGTGTCTGAAAGGAATATTTTATTCTAAAAAAATTATTATTAATATTAGCAGTATTTACATTATTCCAGCTGCCACCCTCCACACACCAAGAGGTCTTTACCTTACTCTCTCGGGCCACCGCATCTGGATTTCTCAAGAAACATTAGCAACATTATTTAGGATCCCTAAAAGAATCTCTTATTCAAAGTGATTATCCACCCCAACTTCTCCACAGTAAAATCCTTCATTCTAACCGAACCTTCCACCCTAAACCTAAATCTCCTAAGACTTAACCTGGTTACAGAATATTTCCCCGGTAGAAGATATCAAGACTTAACCTGGTTACAGAATATTTCCCCGGGGTAGAAGGTATCCAAGACCAAGATGCACGAAACCTTTCCTATTATTCAGAACAATCCATCCACCAGCTCCCTACCACCACAAAAACCTAGCATTACGTACAGGAAAGCCCCCACCCTCCATGATATACTAAACAGAAAAAAATATGTCTGTCAAAACCCTCAAAAATTTACCAAAACAAGGTACTTGGCCTTGTAACAAAAGCAGATGCTTATCCTGTCCAATTATAAAAACTGGAAACACGTTCTCCAGTGTCAATACCCACTTAACATATGAAATCCAGTCCTCATCGACATGCAAATCAAAAAATTGTGTTCAAATCTGGTCCAATGCAATTTTTGTTTTGCTTTTTACATTGGAAAATGTACTACGTCCCTAAATCTCAGCATTAGTGACCATAGAGCATCCTGTTCAGAACCACAGTCCCCTCTTCCCATAGAAAGACATGCTCAGAGTCATTTAATGAGTTTTAATGACGTTTTCAAAGTTCAAGTGATTAAACAACTACCCGACACGGCTTCAGATTTGCAACTGAAGACGAAAGAGTGCGCCTCTATCCACATTCTCAAAGCCACTATAAGATCTGGCATCAATTGCCAACAATGGGAGGATTGGGGAATACCCAATCGCCTTCCCCTTCCTTTGAGTATCTACACCAGTATCTCTTCACTCACTGACGAAGGGCAAGAGATCCAAATTTTACTATTTGTGATTTTTTCTTTTTGTGAGTTCACTCCACTCTATATCCCACCTGTTCTTGATTCCACTATATATATATAAAACTCAAGCGTCCATATTTTTAAATAATAATGATACCAAATGCAATCGGTTGGAGGAAGTGGGGGTTGAAGGGACCCCAGAATTTAAAATCTTCATATCTTTCTTTTATTTAAATTTATCTCTAATGAGACATGGGAAGCCTTCTTATAGCACGCATCTCCTGCACGATGAACTTTTTTGTGTTTAATGAGTAGGATATGAGAAAATATCGAAAAAAGAAATTTTTTTCAAGCTGTCATGAGGGCAATCTCAATAGAAAATTCAATCGGAATTAAAAAAAAACGAAGATAAAAATATGTAGTGAGTCGGAGTGCGTTCTGTATTGATTTTTAAGCCAATAGAAATAATTATTTTTTTAAAAATGAAATGAAATGAAACAATTTAAAATACTTTAGGTCTCATTAAATCATCTGATAAGAGATATTTTCATTTCTGAACCTGAGATTTTAATAAAGGCGTGGAATATAATTTTTTCAGTCACATGTGCAAGATATTTGATGACAAATGTGTAGACAAGATTTGATTATTTGTATAAGTGGAAACAAATATACTCCAAGCGAACGCCGATAATAAATGTTTATTGCAGGAAAGGATTAGTCTCTTGTCATGTTGAATTTTTCAGAATTATTTTTAGGGTTCCATTAGGAAAATTAACATCCTCCTGAGATTTTAGACGACTTATGAAGCTTCTAAGCGAAAAAAATACAATATGTAATGTAATAATAAGTAGTATTTTTGCAAAGACGGAGAATAAAAAAAGAGAAAAGTTATTTATAGATAATGAATTCCATTTAAAGGTAAAAAAATTCCATTAGAAAAAAAAAAACCAAAAAAAAAAAAAACCTTTTGCCTTAAAATAACTACACAAGCTAACAATAATAATACGGAAATGAAGTTTAACTAAATACAACTCTACCAGGACCTAAAAATAAAATAACTTGAATCTTACTTCTCTTGAAAAATCTCTCTGGTACAAATTCAAATCCCTGTCAAATCCCTTGAAGACAAGCGTTATTACTTCTCGTTGGTTATGGATTAAAAAGAAATACTCACTTCGCTAAAAGCTTACACAAGACTTATACAACGTTATAGATATGACATCGATTACGAAAATAAATAATAAATGTTTTTTTAACAACCAGCAGTACCTGCTCGCTGAGTTCACCCTTCAATGCAGAACAGCACTCGATAGGACGGGATGTACCAAGTAACACACGAGAAATTTGCTGGCAAACAGAGGNATGTTTTATATATATATATATATGTAATAAATATTATTTAAAGGTGAAAATCTACTCTCCGGCAATATGACATAAAGAACCAAAACATAATTTAGAGATTCAGTTACCATCCTCAAAGAAAAAAAAATAGAATAAATTAATTACTTAAGAAGTGCTTTCACATTTACTCATTCTCGTTAGTGATAATACATTTTATTTAAGGAATGCGGACTGAAATAACAAGCCGATACTAAAGAATTAGCTTAATTTACACAGCTCCTGCGTGACGGAACTCTTGAAAATTCAGTGCACCTGATAAGCTAGTATAGTCATAATAGCACTTTTTAGGAGATATCCCTTCTAATCCTGGATAGTTTGAGCGGAATCCGACTTATTTTTAAATTTTTTTTTGGTATTTTTTTTAATAGAATACATGTGGCGGTTCATCGTTCTCAGTCATGTCGAGATACTTCATTGTTAACGTTGATAAGGGAGGTGTGAGATTCGCTGAAGTTTTAATCAATACTTTTTTTTATCTTTTCTATCCCAATAACGGGAACGAGACTATCCATACAGTGCAAGCTCTTTCCATTCAACGGTGCAGAAAGTCTACGCTATGTGTTTATAAAGAAGACTAAGAAAAATACATTTAGCAATTCCTGCCTATTCCTCCTTGAATAACGTAAACAAACAACAACCTGAAGACAGAAAATTAAACTTCAAAAAAGTTAGCAACTATATAAGATAGTTTTCAGAAATAAATTATTGTATTATATGTACATTGAATGTATTGTATTTAAAAGAAAAGTTCAAAACTAAATAAATTAATAAGCTTAGGAATCTAGTGTAGCTTTAGTGAAAATAATAAGTAAGTTAGGATATCTTAAGAAAATAATCATACAATTACTCCTTCTTTTAGGAAATGAGAGTTTATTATGGTGTAGACCAGTTTTAAAAGATGTAAGGATAAGGATTGCTTTATTTGTTTTGGAATTAAATGAGGCAGAGACAAAAGTAAGGAGTGATAGGTAGTCCTAAATAGATAGTAAATAGATCATTTAGAGCGGGAATGATTTAAGATTTGAAGTTGAAGAGGCTACTGAAGTTGAAAAGGATTTCTTGGTACAGGTTAACCAATAGAGTAATGGAAGGCCAAAGAAGTAACAGTGTTGACGGGAAGGATAGAGCCAGTTTAGTTTGGTAAAGAATCCAGTAATCTGAGAGTCCCTCGGGCTGCCAGAAATAGGGGGCAGAGCTCTTTGGTTGGAGTAAATTGGTGGGGGGGGGGGGTGTAAAACTCTGTGGGCCTTGGGATCTCGAAGGCTGAAGTGGACTTTGTATTTAAAGGGGACGGAAGTGGAAGTTAGGGGTGGAAAGTACCAAAGAACTAGTGTTGGCTAGAGAATGTAGCATGTTTAGATAAGTGCATGAGCCGTGAGCCTTCTGGAATCACAACAAAGGGGGCAATACAAAATTAATTTTAACTTATTTTTGTGATGAAAAGACAAACCATAATCTAACAGTCGTAATCAAACTGTTCAATCAAATCAGACGAGTGTGGATGGTAAGAGATTAATGTTATTTGCAGTTTAAGCTTTAGTTATTTTGGTAATGTATTTAATGTTTCTCTTAGACTTATAACGGATAAACGGAGAATTATCATTTAACAGATATATATACGTTCTCCAGTGTCAATACCCACTTAACATATGAAATCCAGTCCTCATCGACATGCAAATCAAAAAATTGTGTTCAAATCTGGTCCAATGCAATTTTTGTTTTGCTTTTTACATTGGAANAATCTTTTATTTATTTATTACATTCTGTTAAATAAAAATATTTTGTACTTTGATTACAATGAAATTAAAAATGACATTCAATGTCAATCACATGAGGAGAGAAGGTGACCAATGACACCACTCTCAAATACTGATATATTATAACAGAGAAGGTAACTGTTACTGTTTACCAAAGTCTCAGAATAAGAGCTTAAGACCATAGAGAAATGTGTGTATTCAGAACCTCAAGTGTTCAGTACTCTGTTTAGTGACCTCAATTCCAATAAATTCGTCAATTAGAGCTTCAATTGTGCCCTCTAGCGAATTTTTAATAAGGGATCTACTGACTTCATCCAAGTCTTAAGCAATTCTAAACTATTTTAAACAGTAGTTAATTAAAGAATAACCATTATATGTAAGCATGTTTTAAATATTAGTTATTTCATGAATTCCACTGTTATTAACACTGAAATTTAAATATTTATTAGATATTTTGTAATTCAAGTAAACGCTTATATAGATTAATTTTAATCCCATTCTGTTTTATATCAAAGTTTGTATCTAAACAAAAAAAAATGTAATTAACATTCAATTCGTTCAAGGTTGTCCTTGAAAAATGAAGTTGGGAACAGAAATATTTACTGCATTTTTCTGGCTCCGACTTGTACCAAAATAACTTATTAATTTTAAATCTATATAATAAGACTTTATAAATAGCGTAAGTTTATATTACATCACCAGCCTTCTGTATTGACAGTATTTTATGCAAATTAAAAAAAAAAAAAAAAAAAAAAAAAAAACGGAAAGAAAAGAAAGATTACTTCAGAGAGGGCTTAAAGAGAAAAAAAAAACAATTTTATGAATATTATTTTCTTGTGGTGTTTGATACCACGTAAATTTTAACAATTTTTAGTGCAAGGGATCAGAATAAAAATCTAACTCTCTCAGTCAGGACTCGAACCTGGATCTCCTGCTATCCGGGCCGGTGCACATACCATTTATGCTACCGGGACAAATGGTATGCATTTACCACTTATGCTACTTGTCCCGGTAGCATAAGTGGTAAATGCACCGGCCCCGATAGCAGGAGCTTCAGGATCGAGTCCTGGCTGGGATAGTTAGATTTATTCTGTTCCCTTGCACTAAAAATTGTTAAGAAAAAAACAATTTTTCTTGCTAATTAATATAATTAGTATTAATTATTTATTAATAATAAAATTAATATTTGATAACTTAAAGTTACAAATAAATATCATGTTACCATGTTTTTTACTTCAATGACAATTGTAACTGGGAGATATGTACTTCAAAAAGGAGTTTTAGTCAAAGACCAGCCGTAGTGACATCATGATCAACACTCATTGACTCCTCCGGCTTTTGTGAATACATTGGTCATTTGCTCTTATCTAGTTCATCTTTAAAGAAACATAGGAATTCTACTTATCTGTTATTATTCCACATAAAGGTAATTATTTTCGTAAATTTGCCCTTGTATGAGTCTGTGAGCCTGCCTTCAAATAAAATTGTGACCAAGCGTCTGAAGTGATAGAAACGGAATTAGTAGGTTGGAGTCTCTGGGAGAGAATGCGCGCCCTGCAATTACGCCCGGAAAATGGGAGAAGACGTGTTTTGCCCGAAGCGAAAATATCCTCAATGATAAAAATGTACCTCAATTTAATAAGTAAACGAGGGGAACAACTTAAACAATATATATTTTTTATTCTTTAATTCAAATTACAAGCCAATCCATCTTCAGTCCTACAATAGCGAATATTATAATATATATCTTATACATAACAGTACCTATAAATTCTTTTAGAACATGATAACAATAAATATATAAGACCCACTATTGTGATGCACCATTTTATTTATCATCATACAATTTGTATAACTTGTCAATTAGCCGATTGGTGAAAAATTGTTCACCAATTGATCCAGTTATAGTTACTGTCCATTTTTTTGAAATATACTTATCCGCATTAATTCAGTTAATTAAAAATAAATTACCTGACAGACATTTATTTGATCAAGTACAAAACATCAACATACTGCCTTCCAAATACACTATATATTTTTATTAGATGATTTTAGTTGGGGTTCGGTCAAGGTAGACCCAAAAAATACATATTTAAAAAAGTGTATTTTTTTAAAGATTATCTTTCAACGTTTCGGCTTAGATTGTAAGCCATCTTCAGGGCTGCCTATCATAAAGACGAGAGAGGACGTCCTGTCCCTAAGCTCACATTTACATGACTGCAATATATATTTTTGTTTAAATCCCAACAAGCCAGTCCCACAAACAGGTGTGGCCCAAGTCAGTGCTCATTATATTGGCTACCCACGGCCCTACTTATTATTGTTAAATTTTTAACAATCATTACAAAACCAGAGCAATTTTAAGAAACAGTGAAAAATGAAACGTATTGTATTAAAAGAATATATATTATTATATAAAAAGGTCCACATATTCAATAATCACATGCACTTCCAATTATATCCATATACATACAGTACATGTACTCACATAAATCTATATACATTCACATGCATATATTTAAATACATCCAACAATGAAAAATTAGACACATTTGCAAAAAAACAATAGAAATTTTTATTAATTATTATTGTTATTATAAAAAAAAGTCTAAAGAGCGTTGAGATAAATTAAACTAGCATATTAGCCTTAATGTTATTTTATAACGTTATTTCACGTATCAAAAAACTAACATCTCCGGGAAAATTCAGGGAATCAAGTTATACTGAAATGGAAATTCATTTTCACAATCTGCTTAATCATGAATTTGAAATAATTATAAATCGTTCAAAAGGTATCCCATACAATGAAATTTACGCCATTAACATTCGCTACTTAGACTAATTTATGAATAATGTTATCAGCCTGTTTACCAATTAAGGTTAGCGAAACCTAAAACTTTATTAGTAAATAAAAAATACTTGCCTTCCCCCCACAAAATCTATATATCGTGTTCGACCTTAATGTGTCATCCTCAGTAGCTCTTTTCAACAGCTCTGACAGCCTCGATTCTTATCTAACGGTTTGCAAAAGGAAGCTTAAATAGTGAATTTGGTTTTATTTTTTTTAAATTGCGGATGCTGAACGGACCATATTTTTAGCCTCCCCATTGTAAAGATCTATTGAAAAGTTTAAATTTCCTTCAGTAAAACAGCTAAAAATTTAACAAATAAATAAATAAACTAAAAGTCCTAATTTAAGATATTTATCAATACACTCATAGATATTATATATATATATATGCT
>KZ807469.1:178329-199892 GCA_000696205.2 Oncopeltus fasciatus | reverse complement strand
TAAAAATATATAAATAATAAAAAAAAATTACTATAAAAAATGATTATTCATCAGCCTAAAGGTCAATTTGTTATATAAGTTTTATCAATTGTATAAGTTCTAAATTTAATTTTGATTAAAAAAAAAATAACAATTTGTGGCTCTGTATATTTCTCGGTTCGTATATCAGTGACTGTTATGAATCTAGTAAATTTGCAATTAAACTTTTACTTCAAATGTGGATAATAAATACATGGATGGCTTCCATTACTTCTCTAGGAGCTTTCTAAATAAAATGCACTCCTACTTGTTCTTGTACTTTACAAGCAACTGAAGTATTTTTGTAGAACAGGTGTGGATAAAAAATACTCATTTATAAAGTACTCACTACTTTTGTAAATTTTTTTCTTTAAGTTGTCTTATCCATATGTAGAATTAATACTTAATTAGGATCTTTATTAATACATTTTTGTCAATGAAGGCTTAATGAAGATTATAGAGTTTATTAATGTTATCCATTAGTTTTTTAATTATTTAAAATTTATAACAGTGAAGCTGGTAATAAGCTCTTGAACTTCAAAATTGCAAAATTGAAGTAAATGAAAGAATTATAAACCTTTCTGTTAAAATAACAATCCTAAAGGGCACTAAAAATTCACTTGTTTTATAGGTATTGCAATGGGAATATCTGGCTCTGATGTTTCTAAACAGGCTGCTGACATGATTTTATTGGACGATAATTTTGCTTCCATTGTAACTGGTGTTGAGGAAGGAAGGCTGATCTTTGACAACTTAAAAAAATCCATTGCGTACACTTTGTCATCCAACATTCCTGAAATATCCCCCTTTTTGGCTAATGTAGTCCTTAATATTCCTCTACCTCTTGGAGCAGTCACAATTCTATGCATTGATTTGGGAACTGACATGGTAAATATCAGTTTTACACTCCTTTCTTTCTAATTTAAATTATACAAATTAAATGTAATTGTTAATTTTTATGAAGATTACATCTTAGTTTGGTTAGTGCACATACAATTTAAGTACTTTTTGCTAGAATGATTTTATCAAAATTCCCCCACAATAAATGTTTCTAAATAGTTTTTCTCAATCACTCTTACCTTTTAAGTTCCATGTTCTCATTTTATGGGAACTATGGCAATGCCTAGAACATAAAAATTAAAATTTGGAAATAAATAATTGAGATGAATGATATTAAAAGTTATTGTTCTATATGACCCTTATTAGCACAATTTTCAATTTGTTTCCAGTCATTTACAGTCTGTAGATCCCTAAAGAACAATTTTGGGCACATTATATTGGGTTTAAGATTAGCTGTTAGCCACTTAACATTCCTTCTTTTTCCAGTTGACTAGGAACTGATTCCCACTAAAAATTCAATCCAAGGAAAACTTGTATCTTATGTACATCTTATTTTATAATTTGCTTAGATTTTATGATAAGAGATATTTTGCTTGTCTTAGTATCATTTCTATTTATGTTTATTTTTTAAATCAGGTCCCTGCCATTTCTTTGGCTTATGAAGAAGCAGAAAGTGACATTATGAAAAGGCAGCCTCGTAATCCTTTTTCGGATAAGCTTGTGAATGAAAGGTAATATAATCAACAATTGTAAAAAAAAAAAAGAAGGTGGTAACTCTATACACGAAAACATTGAATTATTTTCTCTGAAAGAAGGGACACCTCAAGAGATAGATAAAACATTTTCTATTAAAATATTAGTTATTCATGATGTCATCACATTTTGCCATTTCCTTGGCAGATTCAAAAATATTCATATTTAAAGCATATATAAAGTTTATTTTCTTATTACATATGCAAATATATCGTTTTGATTAAATAAATCATAAGAAAAAAGGTAATAAATTATTTTCAACATTTTTTGTCTCTGTATATTACTTCCTAAAACTTGTATTAATGAAGAAATACACTAGTCTTAATTTTTTTCTACATAGAACCCCCACACACTTAGTTGAAAAATCAACTTGTATCTTGATTTACTTTTGCATAAAACAGAACCACAAGAATGACGGTTGAACTTAAGTATTAAAATATTATAAAAAATTAATATTTAGATATATGTTTAAATTCCAAATTTGAAAAAAAAAATATAATCATTGAATCATTTGAATAAAATAATAGTAAAAAATATAATTTAATAACACCCATTTAATTCACCAAAATTTTTAAGGTATAAATTATGAGGTTACAGCAAGAAATAGATTGATAAAAAAATACAGATTTAAATACATTTGTTAAGTTAAATTGGTTAAAATTTAGTATTTTCTTTTTAAAGGCTTATCTCTCTGAGTTATGGTCAAATTGGTGTGATTCAAGCTGCTGGTGGTTTCTTTGTATACTTTGTAATAATGGCAGAAAATGGATTCTTGCCTGAGATATTATTCGGCCTTAGGAAAGAGTGGGACTCAAAAGCTGTCAATGACCTTCAGGATTCCTATGGTCAAGAATGGGTAAGCTCTTTTATTCTGATTTTATTATAATACCCTTTAGAGCTCTTGGCCTAGCTATCTATGAAACTAAAGCTTCGGATGATCTCTCTCTCTCTCTCTCTCTCTCTCTCTCTATATATATNNNNCCCTGAAAATAAAACTAGTTAATTTTTTTTTTTTGGTATACTTTGATTTCCACCTGTTTGTCCTATGTAGATATTAGTAAATATCTACATTAGATTAGTACATCACTAATTGTTACATACTTATTTTATTTCTTCTTACAAGAGATAAATAATAGTAGAAAGTTTGTTTGTAGGCTTGTTATTTTAAATAAATTCCCTCCCAAACTTTTTATAAACTTTCTCATTCAATAAGCATAGGTCAGGCAGAAATCTCAGTTTCAACTATGTTATCTGAAGAAAAGATGAACAGTTTACCTTTTGAAATTGACTATAAAATGAATTAGAACCATAACCCCTTAGAATTATTTATTTTGTACAAATGACTATTCGTATCATCACAATCTGGCATCCAGGAATTTAATTTTATCATTGATAGTTTGCCTCTTTTTTAGAGGCTCTTCAAAAATTCCATTTATTTTATTTTCATTTTGTTTTTTATGTATTATTTAATGTATTAAAAGTGAAATTTATTTTTTAAAAGTACTTAAAATTTTCAAAGCAGGCCACTTCAAGATCTCAATATTTTCTAACTTATAGAATACTTAGTATGCCATGTATTAACAAATAACATTCGCTATCTATCTATCCTATAATTTGGACGCAAAATAAATAAGTAATAAAAATAAGTCAAATAAAAAGTTTTTGATTTATGAAGTGATTGTTTCAATAAAGTAAATTCTCTTTTTCAGACTTATAAGGAAAGGAAAGCATTAGAGTTTACATGCCACACAGCTTTTTTCATCACTATTGTTATTGTACAATGGGCTGATTTGATCATCAGTAAAACTAGAAGAAACTCTATTATCCACCAGGGAATGAGGTATTATTTTTCAGGAATACAATTTTATAAAAATTTCTGGAATATTGTTATCGTATGACAATACTCAAAAGCTAAGAATTAAGTATAAGAGTGTTTTAAATCATGATATCTTAACAGAAGTGAGTTTCATCATCTACTGGGTATGTGAGTGGTTTTCTCATTTGTAAGATTGTTTTAATATAAAGATAAAATTAAAATTTTATCTGCAATCTATCAGAAGAAGTGTTTTGGCCTTGGCCAGGTTACATGACATTTTGTGTTTCTCTTTCTTCCATTTGATTCAGTGCATGCAGCCTAACCGTGAGAATCTAGGGTTCCATGAGCTTGTCTCCACATGAGGAGTTAAATGGTCATACTAGAACTCTGGATGCCAGCCTCTAGCCTCTATCAATGCATCTCCAAAAGAATCCATTGAAGAAATCTGAAGATCTTGAATTCTCTTATGTCTGACAAGATACCTTGTTATTACTCATGTTATTTTTTGGAATTATTTTATTTCACATTACTTTTATTTCTCTGCTGCAGGATTTTTATATTAAACCTAACTCCATCATCACTACAGATGAGAGTAGTACAGTTAAATCTTCTAAATTATGAAAATTCCCATTGAATTTTATATAAATTCTGGTCTCTCTATTAATGATATAGGAAAGTTCCTTGCATATTTCCAGATCAGATATTCAAATGCAAATGGCTATCTTACTGAGGTAATTAGAGAAGCCTGTATTATTGAAACTGGTAAAATCAAAAATAAATTGGAGAAAAACAACCAAATTATCATTATTCATTACCAATAAGAGTATTTATTCACACAGCTTATATTAAATAAAAAAAATATATAAATTTTAAAACTTCCGAGCAGACGTATGTTTTATTGATTATTAACTAGTTAGGTACTCATCACTTAATTTAAAACTAAAGCTGAAACTTTATATCTAGTCATGCTTTAAGTATAGTTTCCAAATAAAACATAAAATATGAAAGCTTTTTATTAAGTAATGTTGTATTAGAGCTCTACAAATGTTAATATGAATTTGTACTAATTACTTTTTCCAAGTTCAAATTGAAATGAAAAAAATAAAAGGCATAAGTAAATAAAATTGCTAGGTATTAAGGTGATTAAGGTTGCTATAAAGTAAGTTAACCCATGTAAAATATAAACAAAGGGAGAAATTAAGGAAAAATATTTTCTTATGATAATTGTGACCTTATTATTTTAAATATTTTGTATTCCCTTACTCATTCTTATTTAATTTTCATTATTTAATTTTTAAACCTTACAAACACATTTATGCTACAATTTCTTGATACTACTTAATATTATTTTAACTTTAGAATTTGAAGTTCCATTTAATTCTACTCCTGCCTTAGGGCAGAAGTTATCGCTTATTTTACATAAAATAATTATTTACTCATTTTTTAAATACAATTATTTTTTTAATAATGAAAGTAATTTACTGGATGGAAGAATATCCACTTTTATTACTTAATTCTAATAAAGATAAATATGTTCTTTATTTTAATTGTAAATTTGTAATAATAAATATATTCATTCTTTTCACCTCTCATTTATTAAAGAAATAAAAAGCATGTTTTATAAAATTGGTTTCACAAGGAAGGAAGGGGGAGGGTTTTAACCCTAGAATTGGAGTGTTAGAAAGTTTACTATTTGCTTCAATTTGAAATGAAAAGGTTATTTTGTCTTTAAATATTAGGTTGTTACCAAAGATTCTTTATCTTTAATCTTTCAGTATGATTGTTTTGGCCTTGGCCAGGTTTCATGACATTTTGAGTTTTTCTTTCTTCCATTTCATTCAGTATATGCAGCCTATCACAAGTTCCATGAACTTGTCTCCCACATGTGGAGTTAGATTGACATATTAGAACTCTGAATACCAGCCTTTATCATGCATCTCCAATCATTCAATTGTGGTGCTTTGGTCTTGGCTAATCAGGTTTCACAATACTAAGCTTTCATGAAATTTTGAGTTCTCTTTCTTTCTTGCTTTCCAGTCAGTACATGGAGCCTATCAATGAGAGTCTAGAGTTCCATGACCCTCCCCAGTTTTATGTGACTTTGTTTTAAGCTCAAAAAGTTTCACTGGCTACATATTTTCAAAACTTTTCTTATAAATATATTAATGTATGAAAAATATATTGTATACATAATTACAAATATTATTGTTGCAGAAATTGGGCTTTAAACTTTGGTTTAGTGTTTGAAACTGTTCTCGCTGCATTTTTGTCATACTGCCCTGGAATGGACAAAGGTCTACAAATGTATCCACTAAAGTAAGAATCTATATTTTTTGTATTAAATATTAGTCAAGAATAAAATAAATAACAAAAATGAAAACTCAAGTCTTATTAAACAAGAAAATTTACATAAATAATTGATTTTTTAAAATTGTAATTCTAAGAGTTTTATTGTAGTTGCCTGGCTTAAGCATAGGAACTATGCTGGGCAGTGGACTCAATCTTTTACTACACTGCTCAAATCCAAAAAAAATTTTCTATTGGACCCTGAAAATAAAACTAGCCATTATTATTTATTTTTTTTTTTTTTCATCAATAATAATAAGTTCATACAAAAAGTTCAGCCAACTTAGCTTGCAACAGCAGTTATTACTTCTGAAATGGATTTATATTTTGGGTGGAGTCAAACAAAATTTTATTAGCCATGTTTTATTACTGCTTTCATTAATATTACAAATGACATTCATCCATGAACATATGCTCATTAAAAAATTTTGTCATTAAAAAATTTGCTACCAAGGGTCATCCATTGGTGAGGAACTGCTAAGGCAATCAGTTTTCATGAAGTTTCATTGAGGTAGTTATGCTAAGTCTAACCATTTCAGTGGTGCTTCATCCCTAAAGTGATTTATATTATGATATCCATTCTTTTATTGGCAACTAAGCTTTTCTTTTTCTCAACATACATATACAGAAAAAACTTTTCTCCAATCCTACTTACAAGACACCCAAAATTATGTTCATTGAAAAGTGTAAATACACACACACCCACACAAACACACACACGCACAAACACACATTCATCTAAATATATACTGAAAGCGAAACACTTTTCTTGATGAAATTTGGCACATTGCTTTAAAATATAATTTAAAAGACATTTCATTAAAGAGCAAAATAAGTTGAATAGGAGCGGGGATTATTTGGATTGTCAAGTGGGAATACAAACAGCATTTTTCTTGCATTTAGTTTAGTACAATAAAACTTAATACAGATTTGTTTATTGATAAGATATTATACTATAATTATTGACAATTACATGACATGGAAAGATTATGCAAATATTCATCTTATAGGAAACAGGAATTTGCTAGGTTTAAACAATATCAATATAATATTATCATGATTTAATTTAATCAATATAATTCTATTGATATATTAATGTAATAGGTATAAACCCTATAACATATTTCAACAATATTATATACTTCAACATATTATAAGAATGTTCACGTAGGCTTCGTCGGTCGTCAGATGTATTTCATCTTCCGGGTTGGACCGAGTCAAATTGTTGTTATATGCCGAGCTTTCGCACATCATGTGATGGCTTCTTCAGGGCTGAAAAGAGAATGATTATATTATATTTATTATAAGAATGTAAAATATGATTTTTTATTGATTCAGGAATAAATCATAATTTCCTGTTTATGTTTATATAAAATTACCTACCTCTCTGCAAAAATATTATTAAAATCAATGTAAGAAAAATCTGTTATTTTGACTCATATATTTAGCCTATCTGAGAAAAGGCTGGTCCTGAACCAAGCTGATTTTAAGAATGCCAAGCTACTGAAAAACATTGAGAGGCAGTTGAAGACTCAGTCCAAAATTTTTAAGAAACTTGTGCTTGAAACAAATCACTGCAGTTTAGAGCAATGGAACTAGGGGTAGGCTTAAACCATGCTTCTGTTTACAATCTACTAAAAATAACCTCTAATATTCAAATATTTATTTAGCAAAAAAAACCATAATTCTAATTCTCCACAATTTAACTTTAAATAAGAAAGAACATAAAAATTACTTAGTAGGTAAATTTTTGGATTACTGAGGAAATTATTACATCCTTAGTGAGTAGGATAATCGATCTCACTTGTAAAGGGAATAAATTCAATGATTGAATCTAAGTTGATTCCTATAAACAGTTATAAAAATAATCTCAGTAATAAAAGATAGTTCTCAAACTCTATCTTTGATTATACAGCTGAAGTGTACGGTTCGATGAACTGTATTAAACTTCAAAAATTTTGCTTTAAAATAATTTATAAAATATTTAAACCCACAGCTGCTTGAGTCCCTTTGTTTAGTATGTTAATGACATGTGACTATTTAATAATCTTAATCCTTATTTTTCAGGTTTGTGTGGTGGCTTCCAGGCCTTCCATTTATGATTGTAATCTTCATTTACGATGAAGTGAGGAAATACTATCTGCGTCGATATCCTGGTGGTTGGATAGAAAGGGAAACATATTACTAGAAGGCTTATTTCTTTCACTTATCTCTTATTTTGTTAGATCAGACAAAATTCTTATGCAAGCTAGTCTTTTCTAGACATATTAAAAAATCATTTAAGCTGTAAAGTGGGACACAATGTAGATTAAGAGTAAATTTGCTAGTTGATATAATGAAAAAGAAACAGTTTAATTTTATACTGATGTCAATTTATCAGTGTATTTTTAGAGAGTATTTTATTTTATAAAACTAAAAATTAAAGTAGATAGGGAGAAAAATAACTAAACTGAATGAAATTAAAAAAGATAGGGTATTTAAATTTATTTTGNAATTTATTATAAATTAAATTTATTAAACTTGCTCAAGTAATGCCCCCTGATTTAGAAATTACTAACTTCCCCCCTCATATTATACTTACCTATTTTATTTGATTAGTACAGGTCAATGCACAACCATTCTACCTACTCCTCCAATTGGAGAAGGCAAGAATAAATTATTTTAGTAAATTAATCTGACATTCAAACTGAGGGTTAAATACAAAAAATCAACTTTAACATTAAAATAAAAAGAAGAATTTTAGGTTTTAATTTTAATTCTAAAAAGGCATTTTGGGGAAATATATGGAAATCTATACCAATAAAAAGAAAGTCTGTTACAAAATGATTAATTTTATATTTGTCTCATAGAGCAGAATTGTGTATTACGATTTTTTAAAAATTTTAATTGAGCTTCTAAATCTACCCTAATTTAATTGCTTAGCCTGGGTTAAAAATAGTAGATATTCATGATAATAAAATTAATTTTAAGAAGAAGCTAAAAGACTATCACAGATCCCCATTTCATACTTTTTTAAAAATCTCAAATGTAATAAATGTTGTTCAGCTCAACATAATTCAATGGAGTTCACAAAAAAAANCTATAGCTATATATATATATATATATATGGATAAAAAATAAAGTAAAAATAAATTACTAAGACCTGAGATAGGTTTTGTTGTGTAGTCATAATCTGGTAGTCAAAGCAAAGTAAAAAAATCTTGTACATGGTATTTTTATTATTTATTTTGCTATTTTGTAAGTTTTCTGTTTTAGTCTTTGTTATTATAATATGTTTTATTTGATGAAATCTTTCTTTATGTATAGGTACTCACACATATATTTCAAAAATTACATTGCCATCCAAAAATAAATAAAATTAAAGCTGTGTTTTTCTTTCATCTGTGAACACATTCCACATAATTTTGTTTGACATTTTGAGCCTATTAAGGCAAGTTTTTTTCTCTCCCTCTAACTGTACTTAATCTTTAAATTTTATTTAAACTAGTTTTAAATTAATTTCCAGCTGTATATTAGTATAGTTTTAAGGACATGCTTATAAATGCATGTAAGTATTTATTATTTTTATCAGGGAAAAATATAGATGAATATAATTAAATTGATGATGTAAATATTAAGATGTTTCTTTGGTTAAATTAGAGCTATGCTATGTAAGTTCTATATAAAATCCATCTGATTTTAAGGGAAAATGTGTATTACTAATGATTTTTCTGATTGTTTATTTGTAGGATAATCTTAGAATACAGTTTTAAATGTGTTTTCTAGTCTGTATTTCATTTCTTTTAAGAGTAAAGGAAAATATGGTGAAAGAAAAGGGAAGATATTAAATTGTGTATGAAATTGTTTGTTAAATTACACATGTACATACAACTGAGGCCTTTCCTGTACAATCCAAGCTTTTCATCAAAAATAAAACTCATTAATTTACTTTTCTTTGGATCAGTTCAAAATCATACATCTGGAATGTTAGTTAGATTTGGAAAGAACCTTTCATAGTTTATCAGGATTATAGAAGCTACTGCTACTGTAGCGGCCAATATTTAATGAAGTAAAATTATATTTAATTTATTTGTATAAAAAAAAAAAAATTGTCAAGACAATATTCAGTTTCATTTTGTTCTGGAGAATCATGTTGTTGATCAAGAAGCCTTATCCTTAAAAATATTGAGAGTGTTCTTCTCTTATATGAATAAATTATTTTGGAGTTTCTGCCATTATTTAGAACAAAAACAAATTGGTTACAAATGAAGATAATTTTTCATGCACTGGTTCTTGTGAGCCTATTTGAAATCGAGATCCTTGATTCAAAAAGTTGAAATAATCTCTTAGGAGCAGTTATTAATCATAGTAATTGACAAGATTTAATTTGAGTTTTAATGCTGAAAAAATATTACTTAATAAAAATTATCGAAAATTTGATGAAAAACTTGAATAGACAAGTTACAGTATAATGTTAGATATATTTATGATATGTAAAATATATCAGTTCCTTGTACTTTTTACAGGAGTTAAAGCAATCAATTTAAAAACATGCTTTAAATATTTTTTATAAGTTTAAATTAAAATTAATGTAGTTTTTATTTTGAAAGTTGGTTTTATTGAATAAGAAAAGTGCATTAGAGGTATATGATGATAGTGATTTTATTGGTTTGCAAAATTAGAATAATATCAAATGACCTTAAATCCTTTTTATTAATCAGTTTACTAATCAATATTTATTTGAGCCATTAGTATTACTAGATTTAGTTTGTACTGTGATAGTCCTTGAAGAATAATTATTATTAATTATTGATCACCAGTTTATATTGTGATAATTATCAGATAGTAGAAACATTGATGAATCACAAAACTGACTTAGAAAAAGTAGATGTGTTACATCAGAATTTTTGAAAAAAAAATAAATACCTTACTGTATGATTCATGTTTTTCTGAGTAATTTTCGTTGTCATTTGAATTTCAATCAACTGTGATATGAATTTGTATTCACAGTGCTAGTAATGGATTATTTATTTATTGATTTTAAGTTTCCTTAATAAATTCAAAATTTTTATTCTATAGCACAAGAAAAATTAAGGGCTGGAAACAATAGTTTACCTACTTTTAACTACTCATTAAGAGTTAATGGGTAAATTGAGTTGATACAGGTTATGCTTATTGTAAAAAAAAAAAAAAAAAAAAAAAAAATTATTGTGGAATTTCAATTTTGTTATCTGAAGAATATGACAAATTTACTAATATATTAATAAATCACCAATGTTTTAACTTGAAATCTACTGTATTTTTATAAATATACTAATAAAAAAAGTACGCTTTCCTCCATGAATCACGCATAATTATTCTGGTCTTCTTAAGTGAGACTATTGGGATGATCTCAATAGAACTCTCAAAAGAATGGTTTTCCTGCATTTGCTGTTGCTTCCTGTTTCAGTCTTTACTTCTGAGACATCTCAAGTATCATAACTATCAGTATTGTAATTGAAAATTAACTACCATCATAACTAATTTCTTTAAATTTTATTTTTATTACTTTCTTTATTTACTTTTTGACCACACTCCCCTCTTCCCATAGCAAGGCATGCTCAGAGTCATTTAATTATTTTTAATGACCTTTTCGAAGTTCAAGTTGTTAAACAACTTCCTGCCACGGCTTCGGTTTAGCAGCTGAAGACAAGAGAGTGTGCCTACATCCACATTCTCAAAGCCTTAAGTGGCTTAAAAGTCTTAAAGTAGACCTGGTATCAATTGCCAACAATAAGAGAAAACCCATTCCCGTGGCGAAGCATACCTTCATCTAATAGATACTGGATGGCCATTTTCCATCCCAAATTTATTATAGTTTTTAATGCAAATATTATTTGGAGGTTTTGTGAAATAAAAATAGAACCATCCTTTAGCATTCGATTTCTAGTCCAAGACAATAGGTATTGTCCCAGCACAGCATCACAACATATTTTGGAGTTTTTAGTGGGATTTGGAGATTGATTGAGTTGCTCAGCTTTGATGAAAAAAAAAAGGACTTAAAATGTGCTTATAATAAGTCAAATAAAGCCTTAATTCTGAAGGTTAACCTATTACGATGTCTAAATAATTTAAAATTATATTATTTACCTATAAATTAAGGAGCATTTTATTATCATTGTTATCATTAAGTGTCAGGAAAATTTTTAAAATATGAAATTAAAGATTCACTCATTATTTCATTATACAAATTTGGTAATTTTTATATCTATATGTTTAAAAATCATGAATAAATTTTTTATTGTCTAGCGTGCGATAATCATTTTCAAATTTATTTCTTACTAAAAAATGAGCTGTTATCTAATAATATATATTTTACTTGCAAACCCAAATGGTCACAAAAACAAAAAAAATTGAAAACATCTGTGGGAAATCTGTTTATGGCTCCTAATGGCTTTTTCAGTTTAAAACTAAGAAAGAAACACAGTATTTATGTAATGGGGAAAAATAAATTTTCTGCAGTTTAATCAAGCTTAGATCTGATTTTACATTAAAATTATCGGCAGAAAAATTAAATTCAAATTATTTGTTGAACGTTAATGAAACATCCTCCATTAAAATCTAATCCACTGATCTATTTATGTTTAACTTCTGTTACATTGAATTCCAAATTATCCTAATGTTAAATCATTAGCACTTTCTTATTTATTAGTGAGTTAATGGTCAAAGTGTTTTCTGATAAGATTCGTTCCATGTCCCCACTTAGGATTCAATTGAGTCAAATCGATTTTTAGCGTGTTGATGAAATTATTTGGCAAGACTGTAAGGCCATTAGCATGTGCAATCTTTGATCAGTTAACTACAATCTGTAAAATTAAGTATCTTCATCATCATGTAGCATAATGAAAGTCTTCACAATTGTCCAGGAGATCGGAAAAAGGTACGAAACACAACTATTCAAAAATTAGATGTTGAAACATTTGAACTTATTTAAATCATTCTAAATTATATAGGAATGCAATTATGGTAATACCACAAAAGACTGTTACGTTTTCATTTCTTGATATAGACAAAATTCGCTTAAAAATTATTTTAGACTGTTTAAGGATCTCGAAAGCTGGTCTTCTCATTTTTTTAGTGGCAGCCTGATGGCCATTAAGGCCAATGAAATTTTAGGGCTTAAACTTGGTTCTGTTTTTTTCTTTTTCTTCATTCAAAAGCTGGTCTATATTTTTAACATAACTTAACTGAAACACATGTAAGTTTTTATTATTTATTTTTATTTGGGATTATAAATGTCTTAAGTTTGGATGAAAATTGTCTCCTTGTGTGTAAGATTTAGTTAGTTGCTATAAGTTCTTATTTCAATATTATCAACCATAATGCCACATATATATTCATAACATGCCAAGTGCGAGTACAAAAAGTCTTTTCGATTCAGCTGGCATAATATTGAATTAAGTGCAATGAAACTAAAAAACAGATCTATTTATTGGTAAAACATATATTCTGTAAGTTTGGAGGATAATTGACATGGAAAGTTCAAATTGAATTGTTCATTAACTGTAAAACTGAGAATATTGCTTAGTTTACGCATTTTGTTGCGTGACGAACTGATTAATATCATATGTCGATTGATTGACTTTCAATTGTTCTAGCTGGCTGTTTAAAGAGTAATTTGTTTGGGGGCCTAATCCAGTTTTAGCAGTTTGGTAACTTTTTTTTTTGACTGTGTTAGCCTCCCTTGCAACCACTTAGGATCATTGGAGGGAGGGGCTATCTACAGGTTGCCACCCCATTTTAAACACCCATGGCTCAGGACAAGCTACTATTTATAAATAAAACATTGACCTGGGCGGGATTTGAACCCGTGGCGGCAGGATTGCGGGACCCGTACGGATCCCCTGAGCTAGCCTGGCGCCCCAATAGTTTGGTAACTGAAATGAATCTTAGTAAATGGATTATTGTTTTCCGATTAGCAATGTGTGTTTTATGTTTCGTTTCAGAGAAGGCGTCTTCGCAAAACTGTGACAGAAAAATTCATCATGTGACAGGAGCTGAGTAAACGTAGTAGATTTCGCATGCTTCATTAATGATGGAGACAAATACTATATATATATATATATATATAAACTATGTAGAAAATAAAACACTCGCGGCTGCTTGAATAGACAAGTTACAGTATAATGTTAGATATATTTATGATNACACACACACACACACACACACACACACACACACACACACACACACACACACACACACACACACACACACACACACACACACACACACACACACACACACACACACACACACACACACACACACACACACACACACACACACACACACACACACACACACACACACACACACACACACACACACACACACACACACACACACACACACACACACACACACACACACACACACACACACACACACACACACACACACACACACACACACATACACACACACACACACACACACACACACACACACACACACACACACACACACACACACACACATATATGTATATATGTATACTACAATTTATATGTTTATCATAAATAAATATTTATTTGAACATGAAAACCGGAGAGAGTACTGAGTATAAAGGTTTGATCACTATGGCTGGCTCTGGAATGTTCGGTTGAGAAGAGCTCAGGAAACGCTAGATTTATCTATAACAATTTAAGTAATATCTACCTAAATAGGAGATTGTCTTAAAAATTTTATTGGCATAAAATAATAAATGTTAGAAAAATAAATTTTATAGATATGTCCTTTAAACTTTTTAGTAGATCTCATCAGCATGTACAAATGAGTTTGTTAGTGATTCCGCTAGAGCGCACGACAATGCACTTCCTTATCTCATTGTGCGCCATTCTTAACCCCATCTTAGAGTTTTTCTTTTTACAACAAAGTGACCCACTTTTGGCTACTGCCTCCATGGTGAACGTACCATATGCCATTGTCCCTTCACACTAAAGTAATTTGTTACTTTCTTATTATGAATTTTGTTTTTTCTATCGTGGTCTAAGATATCGAAATTTTCTTGGTATCAGTTGTGTAATTTTTATTTTAAACGTTCTTCACACATGAGCTTCGTAATTTAGGAAGAATTTCCAAGGTTTTAATAAAGATTTATACATATGAGGAAAATTAGTTTAAAAGCTATGAGCTTACGCTCGCGTTCAAACACTAAACTTTGCTCAAAACTAGTCGGCAAGGAAGGGTGGGGGAAGCGAAACGAAATTAGAAAATTACATTTCACACGTATTATATCCGATAAACATTTCTTAACTCAAATGGCAACGAATATATTACGATTAAAAATTTTGGTCTTCCTTTAAATCACCCTTTTTCCCAACTGATTATAATCTAAATTTTCCAGAGTTTGCAATGCAAAGCCCAAATACTGAATTTATTTTTTAAACTTGTAAATAAGAGGGCTCACAACACTCAACATTTTCTTTCTTAATGGGCTATTTAANCTTTACAACTCTCATTCTCTTTTCAGCCCTGAAGAAGCCATCACATGATGTGCGAAAGCTCGGCAAATAAGAACAATTTGACTCGGTCCAACCCGGAAGATGAAATGGTAAATACATCTGACGACCGACGAAGCCTACGTGAACAACATTCAACATGTTATATCATGGTTACTGCGGGTCGTATCCTAGTCATTTTTTTCTGATTGTATATCCCATAATTTTTATTATAAATTATGTGAAATTCTTTATTGTTGATGAAAAAGGACACTTATTAAGAAAATAAACAATTTTAATTTAGAAAAATAAATATTTTATTCTCGAGTTAATTAATAGATAAAAGTTGTGAGAGGCATAAAGCAGTTTAAAAAAACTATTTTTTAATAGTTTTAACTTTAATTATAGGAATTTTCTATACTTGTGCCTACATTGCTCCGAATGAGGCCTCTTAAAAACAAATTATATCCCATATATGTTGTACTCCATTAATATAAAATTTGAAAATAAAAATCATAATTTACTCCCTCAATTGAAAATTTTACGGAAACAATAATTTTTTCCGTTTTTCACGTATAACCAAATTTTATGAAACTCGAGATATCCCTTACAACGAACTTCTTAACTTCAATGTGTACTTTAAAATACATTCTTTATTGTTTATTTATTGTTTTTATTTTATTGTATCCTTACAGATTATCCTATAAATAGATGCTCTATAACTCTTGTAAGTTTTACTTGAAACTACAATACTTGATTGTTATAAGAAAGAATAGTTGCAAATGCCGAATTTGTTTTTATTACTTTTGTGAAAATTATGGAAGCTAGAGGACACACAGACGGATATATATATATATATATACACGCGCAAAATACAAGAGGACTATATATTAGTTTTTTCAATGAAGGACTAGTTAAAATTTTTCAATAGTCGCTGCAACGTACCAATTGAATAGCATGATTTTTCGACGGGAAACCCGTTAAATAACCCTTTAAAAAATGGGGAATTATTCATGTTTACCTTTTTCATTGATGTTTGTAGGTTATCCAAAGTTTATAAATCAAATAAATTAATTATTAAATTTATCAAATTATATAGTAAGTAGAAAATATTTGAAAGCTACTGGAGAGATGCAATTCAGGACGTTAAAAGTAGTAAGTAGTAGAAGTTAAAAAATAATGTTTTTTTAAAAACATATTTTGATATTCACCCCTTTTTTATTTGGAATATAACATTACAAGATCAGCTAAGATTAAAATATATTAATTAATAGGAGAAAATTGTTAAAACTCGGATTGAACTTTAAAACCAACCAATCACATATTTCTTATATTTGTATCCACTTGAATCATAAAGTTACTTTTCGGCACAAGATGGCGAAGCGCAAATATCTTGATAAAAAAAAAATAGACATGAAATATTTTGTTAATGGGCCTGCTCATCCATGAATTGTAATATTATTTTTTTCAGGATATGTAAAAAATTGAATAGCTTTATTAAGAGCCCCACGTTCGTTCCACAGAGATAAGGGTTTTTAATTAAAAAAAATATTACAACCTAAAAGGAAGTATTTCATTACAGGTACGGGTGGAGAGGGGATGGGGTGGCGATTACCCCCGACTAAATGACTCGGAAAACTTAACGTCTCGGAAAATATTGTTATTTGAATAAAATAAGTCAGAAGGAGGACTGGAGTCATTTTAATTTTTGCGGATCGACCCCATTCTGATACGAGGGCTGTTATTAAAAGGGGCCCTCTCTCATTCTCAGTTTCATAACTCAGCCTGGGATTTCCCTCTGGCGAAACGTAGAAATTGCTTGAGAGAATCTTAATTTGAATTCGGATCCGAGGGCGTTTCTCCTCCCTTTGTCTAAGGGCTCCAGCACTATTATTACGCTTACCTACGACTTTCCAGGGGACTTTTTCCAGCCCTATCTTGATGGAATTCATTCCATTACGAAGATCTTACCTTTTATTTTTGTTTCCAAGTTCTTCCTTCCTTATATACTCCTTCCAATGATATATATAATTCATTCTTATCTGTTGAGGAGGAAAAAAAATATTAGAAGATAATTTTTGTTGGGGTTCGGTCAATGTTGATCCAAAAAATACAATTAAAAAAAAATGAGTAATTTTTTATTGTCTGCCGGCGTTTCGGCTTACAATGTAAGCCATCTTCAGGGCTATCATGAAGGCAAGACGTCCCCTCTCACCTTCATAATAGCCCTGAAGATTGGAAATTACTTTATAAAAAATTCATTTAAATACTGAATTAGTTGTGGTATTTAATCCCTCGTTAATTTTATGCAATAAATGCAAGGGAATAGAATAAAAAAATTTTACTACCTCAGCTGGGACTTGCCTAATCTAACCAGCCTAATCTAAGCAATCTAACCTAGCAAACTAGCAACCTAACAATACCTAGTAACCTACCGGTACCTAGCAACCTAATGACCTAGCTATACCTAGTAACCTAGCAATACACAGCAAACTTGCAACTTAGTAATAACCTAGATACCTAACAATTACCAACCTAGCAATACCTAGTAACCTAGCAATGACTGAGAAACCTAACCTAACAACCTACCCAGCAATAATATGTCAATCTAGCAAGAATGTTCACTCATATAACCCTATCATTGGTCGCAGCATGGTCTTTACCCTTCGTCGGTGTCTGTTGGTGAGTAACAGCAACTGTCTGTCTGACTACATCTGAGTTTTACTTCTGCACTCTTATTTAAGAAGGAAATTAATCTTAAGGCTGATACGTTCTGTGAAGTGTACAGGGCAAGATCTAGTCAGAGTCACTTCTATGACCTAGTAATACCTAGTAATATAACTAGTAATACCTATTAATTATAACTAATACCTAGTAATACGCCTTTTTATTTACGAAAATCATTTGGAGCAATGCATCTAGTTTTTCTGTGTTGTGGGCTGAAATTTATTAAAACTTCTTTTACAATATAATGTTTGTACAAAAAATTCTTTCATTTTATAAACGATAAAACAGTTAATAATTTCTTTTTAACCGTAAAATGTTATTAAAATTAATATANTCAAAATCATACATCTGGAATGTTAGTTAGATTTGGAAAGAACCTTTCATAGTTTATCAGGATTATAGAAGCTACTGCTACTGTAGCGGCCAATATTTAATGAAGTAAAATTATATTTAATTTATCGGGTTGGACCGAGTCAAATTGTTCTTATTATTTAATCTAATTTCAATGGTAATTGGAATAATTTCAATGGTAATATCATTTTTCAGATAAAACAAAACTGGCGTTTCTCAAGATGAAAACCAAAGATTTTAATTTAGCATCAATTTTTAAGTGATGTATAAAGTTAAATTTAATTGTGAACAATTAATGAGAGGGCTGGCTGGGACAATTCGAGTCCTGGCTGGGACAGATAGATTTTTTATTCTATTCCCGCTCATTAATTGTTTAAAATTTAACCCACTTGGATTTTTATTATTCAAAAATAAGCTATTATTGAAATTCTATTTGTCTTGGTAAATTTTTTTATATTTTTTATTAATACTTTCAATATTTTCTTTCTTTAGTTACTATGCTTTCAGAATAATTGGAATTTTGAAGCGTATAATTTAAAGTGAGGAGGGGGACGGTGAGAAATAGAGAGAGAGTGTGAGAGAGAGTGGAAGTGGAGTGCGGTCGAGTCCGGATCCTGCTCCATAAATACTATATAACTCAGCAGGTCCAGTCCAAGATAACATTATCTGAAATTTATAACGGGTTAACATTCATACCAAAATGGCCGCTCTCGCTTTACAAATGGGCAGGACCAGGTGGGTGGGCCATCTTCAACCCCTACCTCTATCTAAACAAATATACAGGAGTATTCACCGCCGCCCTCTGTTTTGTCTGCCGGGTCGTGAGTGCGCTTCGAAACGTGTTGTTTATATTCTCTACCGCACTGGGCGGTTAGAGAGGGATAAGACTGCGGTGGGTCCCGAAACACTTAGGGATATTGGGGAATGAGGAGAGTGAAAATGTCTATATTTCTCATGAATGACCTTTTAATTTTAGAGAGTGCTGTACTGAGACGCGGCTTTTCGTATCGGCAAAAGCTAGGGTTGCTTCTCATTTATGGAAAACCTGATTGGACGTAGTGCTTGTTAGAAAACCTTCCTTTTAACGATGCCTATAACTCTTGTAAGTTTTACTTGAAACTACAATACTTGATTGTTATAAGAAATTATCGATGGCTGATACCGACCAAACAATACTTTATTGTATTTAGATGAAAATAATTCCACCAAAAAGTAATTTTTCGATAAAATAACACTTTCCCCTTTCAATATTGTACTTATGATGTAATTATTTAAGTTTAATTTATTGATAATTCGTTAAGTTGAAAAATAAAGCAGTTAGATAATCTTTCAGCTTTAATTAGAGCCTGGTTGTTTTCCAATAATGATTTAATAAATCTAGAAGGAAATGAATAACTTGTAAACTATAGTAAAATGAGAGAATGGAAGACTTCAGCATACATGTTTAACTTAGATAATGTTAAGAATCAAATATTTCTAAAGCTATGAAAATGAGTTCAATAATTGAGGACAAAACTGAGTTTAAAAGTAAATTTATAAAAGTACCTTTAAAATAAGTAAAAAAAAAAAAGTCAGAAAATAAGAATATAAAGGAAAGTAGACAAGAATAAAGGAATTATCTATATAAAACCTCAGTTGTGAAAAGTGAAATTAAACGACGCATTGAGGAGTGAGGTTTGGACAAGCATGGCGAAGAGAAGGTTACATATCACCGCCAGAAAGGTAGGCCCACAGAGGAACGGGTAATTTAAGCATGCAGGATCCTAATGAGGTGAATATACACGATTTACCAAAACCTTCAAACAGAGTGAAAGCTTTCAGAGCCAAAAGACCCATTTTCAAATATTAACTGCCCAAAACAGAGGCGTTCCTAGTTTCCCAGTGAATCGGCTGTTATTTATAAAGCTGTGTAAAGCTGTTTTAAGTATTGTACCGACATGGTTGACCGAGGCAACATTAATAATTTATGAAATTTAAATATAGAATAATTTAGTGCAAATTCTTTTGAGAATATTTAATTTTTCATAAAATTATGTAAAGTATTTTTTTTTTAAGATGGCAAATAGTCCATACTGATGGTTATATTAAAATAATATCCTCTGGTTTTCCTAACAGTATAAAAATTACTCAGCATGGAGACACACATAAAAGAGCAGAAATTGGAATCTTTATCTGAAATTCAGACGCGATATTAGTTATTCACTTTATCACAGAGGACTATATGTTGTCACAACTTTAGATTTATCTTAATTATTCTTATTTCGATTTTTTGAAAAATAAATACTTAGATGACAGTACAATCGATATAATCGAGTTTTCCGAGAGACAAATAACTACTCATATTTTCATAAACAAATATACAATTTCAACAGTAAATGTTGCTCATGATATGAAATTAAAGAAACATTTGAGAATAACTGGATGTTCTAAGATTAAAAATTAATTATTAATATATTCTACATTAACATAAAAAAGCACACAAATTTCACAAAATCTTGTTGCAGTTTATATAAACCGTTTATTGGTATAAACAAGAAGTTGATGATTGCTGATTTTCGAAAAGTTCAAGCATGATTGTATTAAGGTAAATGGTAAAGAAAAAAGAAAGTAAAAGAAAATGATGGCTAACAGGGGATAAAGGAATTTGGCGTAGAAGAGGGGTGGATTTGGCGGGAATGGTTTGCGTTAGCCGCTCGAAATGTGTGTGATGTGACAACCAATCTGTCAACTATATCTCGTCATAACCAGCTGACGCCGGGAGAGATGGACTGTTCACTGTTCTCCCCCAAGGTAACTGCTCTCGCTCGAGGTAACTGCTCCTTCACAACACATCTCCCCATTTAATGTTTGGGAAAATACGCTTTTCCCAGCAACATCTGGAAATGGTTTTCTTTCAGGAGTTATTGCTTTTGAACTTATCTCTCCTCAAAATAACTTTATGTCTGCGAAAATAAGTAGTTTTAGATACTTATATTATTTTAATAATATTTTCTTTACATTTAGATCTCTTTTTACAATTCGTGTTACTGATTACTGCATTATAAATATAAAGAAATGAGCAATACATTTTGCTTGACATTTTTCAAAAAAATCTAAATTTCCACGTTTCAACCCTCACTTTGATCTTCGTAAGAAAGAACATTCAACATGTATTTACCATTTCATCTTCCGGGTTGGACCGAGTCAAATTGTTCTTATTTGCCGAGCTTTCGCACATCATGTGATGGCTTCTTCAGGGCTGAAAAGAGAAT
>KZ807469.1:147665-165843 GCA_000696205.2 Oncopeltus fasciatus | reverse complement strand
TAATTTAAAAATTTGTGATCGCTAAATTCAACGGGTATATTCTCGAATGTTTTAATGTTTTCTAATTTTTTAAAATCATCAAAGTCACTAATTTCTAATAATGCAGAACCATTTTTTAAGAATTTTATTTTTATGTTAGGGGCATAGCTCTTTATAAATCGGCAAATCTTGAATGGACTGTAATTGTTCAAAGTTTTATTATCAGTATCATCCTTCAATTTCATAATTACATATTTTTTAACAAAATTCTTTTTATTTTTGATTCTGGAAAGAATGTCAGGCGGACGTGGTTGATTAACAACGACGTCGACCTCCATATTATGAAAAAGGAAAGGAAGGAAAAATGAAGGTGTACCTTAACTCTAAAAAAAAGAAAATTATAACTTAATGGTAAAATAAAATAAAGAAGTACTCCCTGATACTAGGAGAGAAATCGTTATCACTCTAATCCGCTGGAGCTGTAGATACGTCTGTACACTAGCAAAGCCAGAGCGATACTGGAGTGAACCTCTAAAACCTATTTCATATATTCTCCTAATTATTCCATGTTTCCAAATGCGATCACATCCAGATTGAGCATCAAAAAATACTTCTAATGATTTAAATCATTGATTGAAAATCTCTCAATGCATCCTTTTTAGTAAATGCATTTAATATTTCTATCTCAATTTGAACAAGATGGTCTTTATCTTTACGAAATTAACTTTTAATACTTGGTAATAAGTTATTTTCTCTAAAATTCACGTGAGCTGTTTCTTTAGCATCCTCTCAATCATTATGCAAATACAACTTTCTGTTTGACCATTTTGAGGTCTGGTATAAGTTCGACATTGTCCAATTAAAAAAAAAAAAACGGTAATACATTTTTATTGGCATTGTACTAATATGTGATTGATCATTTCATAACGATCGCCACCTGGACCTGGGTTCGAACCTCTCAGTTTACGTAAAGCGGATGTTAGTTTCCAGTCTGAGAAAGGTTCATTGTAAGTTCATTAATTGCTACTGAGAAAGTTTAATGGTTGTGATCCCATATCTACAAATTGGTGACATATAGGCTTGATTGAAAAGGCTACTGTGGTATTTCCAAATTATGCTGAGATAATTTAGAGTTCGTCAGATAACTGATCTTACTCATTGTATATGAAAGAAGAGGGTGTTTACCCCTCTAATACCTCTAATAGCGTTCTTTACTGATCGAGTGGGAGTAACCATATTTAGTGATGAGGTAAAGATTCTCCAAGATCCGGTTCCGTGGGTAAATCAAACTATCCACGTAAGTAGAAGGTATGACAAGACTAGAGAAACATTTTTACAGATTGTTACTGTCATTATCAGAACTAAAAGAGCTGAGAAGGAAATAATGCAGTCTGTAAATATTTGTGTGTGTATGTGTTAGGCTACTTACCAGGGATTCAAAAAAACGGGAGAGAAAATCTATCATGCACCGGCTGCGGAAACTAATACTCAGTAACGCTATTTAAATATTTAGTTAAGCTCACTTAAATATTTAGTTAATTAATATTTGCATTCGGACGTTATCTTTCGTGCATTTTATCTCTAGACAAATCATTGTTGAGTGTTATTGCACTAAAATAAATATTATGCCTGCTGCAGTAAAATGAATAGGGTTTATCGGTAGGAATCTTCATTCAATGATAATACAAAAATGAGCAGAATTTAAATATGCCAGAGTTTTTGACGAAGTAGACGACTAAGTAAGTTATTTGTACTCAAACTTGACATTTAAGGTTATCTTCATTATCTATTAGTTAGACATATAGCAGATATAATCTACTCCATTGTCCACGTAAGAATCCAGAATCTAGAGTTGTTGATCTTTGAAGATTCGTTATCAGACCATTATTTGACTGACTTATTGACATCATAAACTGGTAGAACTCGCTCTAACTTGTTTTGTTAGACAAATAGGATTTTTTTCTTAAACTACTTTAGCTATTGGTGCAATTCAAAATGATGAAGCAATGACGTCATTCAAACATAATAGTTGGTGATTATTGACAACCGAAAGGGTTCGAGTCCAAGTCTGTCCTCAGTCTCTTACTCAGGAACTGCAAAAACTAAGCGTATTTATCAGTTTTGAATATTTGTACTTGAACTTTCCTAGTCATGTGACCCCTACAATTACAGATTATGGAAGGGTAGCTCGTGGGATCCGTTCGGGTTTCGCAATCCTGGCGGTGCGGGTTCAAATCTTGCCCTCAGCCATTCCATGTCCTGAGAATGGGGTGGCAACGTATAGATAGCCCACATTCAATTTCACGTTTTACATTTAAAAGTAACATGCAAATTTAATTAATAAAAACAACTAATTGAAACTTCTTGACCCTACTCCTAATTCTTCAAATTTACTGTGAAACTCCTATAACATTTCTTATATTAAAAAAAAAAAAAATAGGACAATAAAAGTTTTATGCAATGAAATTATAAATGAAATTTAATAAAACAATTGATAATAATTTAAATAATAATTTTTCTAATAAGAATAAACATATTTTCACCAGAAACATTTTTTACTCATTGAAAAATATAAGATCTTTAAAAATTAATTTTCTCATTAACTCTTATTTATATCTTTCTTAATGAAACATGGGAAATCTGCTTAGATTACGCACCTCATGCGTTTTTTTTTGTAGCTGAATGCTTGTCGAGGCCAATAATTAGTACATATGATTCATATCTTAAACCCTTCGTAGAGCCTTCGGGAATGCATGATTCTGGTAGTTCTGGTATCCAGGGTAATGAGACTCTTGGTGTCCATGATATTGGTTGCCCTGGTATCCTGGGTAATGGGACTCTTGGTGTCCATGATATTGGTTGCCCTGGTATCCTGGGTAATGGGACTCTTGGTGTCCATGATATTGGTTGCCTTGGTATCCTGGATAATGGGACTCTTGGTGTCCATGATATTGGTTGCCTTGGTATCCAGGGTACTGGGAGTATTGCTGTCCTGGGTAATGGTAAGATCGGGACAGGTAATCTCTCACTAGGTCAGACCTACGGTAGCGGTAGCCTTCAGGCGGGAGGCGGAGAGCTGTGACGACAACCAGGAGTCCCAACACTGCGAGTAACACCTGTAAAGTGAAAAAAGGTTTTATTTCTCCAAGTAATTATAATAAAAAATATTAAATACATTCTTAAAAATGATTTTTACTTTGACATATGTAAATTATACTAATCATGAACAATAAGGATGAAAATGAGTTTTTATCAGATCCATGGACGTTTTAGAGAAAAATATTAACTTAAAAATTGACAACTATTAGGGTTATTAATCAATATCCAATTCTTCGCACTTTATATATATTTTTCTCCAATCTCTATAAGTAATGATCCATCTTCGTGGCTCATAATGAGTGCTTCTGCCTTGGTAGCTCTAGGTGCATTGGATTTAGGTTGATAACCCTAATTGTAACCAAATTCGCTACCAGCGTAAATAAAAGAAAGGAATGCCAGCTATTATTTAGACTGAGTAGAAGAAAAGATATATTGTGTAGTATAAAAGGATATCGTCCTTAACAAATTTTTAGACTCTGCTACTTTCTTATCCTTTCTGTATTTTTTGGCGTCTTTATTGACCATAGTAATCTATTAGCCGCTTCATTTGGTAGTAATATGCTCTTGGCCGGACCTCATGTCCTATGCACGCTCATATATGTATTCGGATATACAATATATGATAGATTTTAAAAAACAAGCAATCCTAACTAACCATGAAGGACTTGTGATTTACTGTAGGCATTTACTCCCTTGAATAGCCTGTTATCTCAAGGATCTTATCAATCCGGGAGAAGTTTATTTTAATTTCAAGAAGCACTCCTCATTTATTGTCCCCTAACTGGTACACGAGCACCGCGACTACAGCGCACAATGGTGAGGAGCATTTGAACTAACAGGAAGAGAAATGACTTGGAATGTGCGAGTCACGCACACTAACCCTCTTGTGGGCCCAAATAGTGTATATATGTATAGATATACATAAACATACATACATACAAACGTAAACACAGAGACTTTTGGCTATGAACGACCATAGTTTTTACTTTTATCTGAAAATTGTCCGTGCGGTCAGAAAAATCATATCCTAATGATTAATAAACACATTTGTACTGTTCAATTTACGAGATAATCATAAACGAATACACATAGAAATATTTTCCAGTGAAACATTGATCAAAACAACCAAGTAAAAATTAAAAAAAATTTTTTTTTTTTTACATTTTTCTCTAAATAGTTTATTTTTATTGAAGGCAAAAATTGATTAGAAACAAGACAATAACAATGTAAAAGCCCTTTATTTCTGCAATACTTTCGCGTTTTGGATGCTTCTTCAGGGCTATTTTTAATGAATCAACAATTGATGCCATCTGGCTCTTATTTACGTAAGCTGTTCAATATTTAATAACATAAACGAGAAAACTAAAGTATTACAAGTATTAATAAAGTAAATTATTTGTAATTGGAAATCTGAAATATTATTAAAAATATAGTCCATATATCAATAATTAATGATTCTTACCTTAGTAGAAATCATGGTTGAAATTAGGAACAGACTGATGAGGGAACGCTCTCTCATCCTATTTATACCAGATTGACAGACTGTTATTAAGTTTATCGCCAACAAATCTTAGAGACAACTAATGATCTAGGCTATTTCCACTACAGGCAGAAAACGAATTTACACAGAAATTATTTTCAAGTTTACCACATGAATTAGTTTAGTACTAAAATATCTTCATTAAAGTAATAATTAAAAATTATCGAGTAAGTATAATGAATAATAATCATAAACATCTTCAGTCCACTGAGGTTTAATAGCGGTCTATAAATTATTTAAATAAAATTCCATTTTTATATCATTGTAATATTTCAACTATTGCTGAATTTTTTCCTACAGAGTATATATCTGATCTCTAAATTCAATAAAAATTTTCTATAAATTTCCCAAGTTATGAANATATTACTTGTTATTATATATTACAATATTACTTGTTAAAGACGTGCTTTTTTCAAGTCTTTTCTCAACGTATCTTTCTGTTCGTAGTGATGGGAAATTGTAGTTTTGATTGAATTATAGAATTGAGAATTTATAGATTTCGAAGTAGGATCTTCTGAGGTACAGGATAGAGTTTAATCAAAGTAGTGAACGTTGAAAAAAAAGAAATGTTCACTAAAGAGTTACTGGGAAGATGAAGTGGGAGGAATTGCTCCATCATCAGAGCTATGTACGGGAAATTACATTTTATTATTTAAGGTAAAAACATTTGCAACTCAAATAATAACGAAGATATTACGGTTATAATTTTTAGCCTCCTTCTAATTCCCACTCTACCAGAAAAAAATTTTAAAAATATACTACGAAAATGCTATGAAAAGCGTAAATACGGCATTTGGACAATATGTTTTTAAAATTAGGATTGATATCGAAATTTCGAAATTACACAAACATCTTTCTTAAAGTGCGTTTCTTACAAAATATATTATAGAATATAAATGTTATTAAACTGCATTTTACACCAATTTCGTTTGACTTGGTATGTAACTTGGTATCGTGAAGCGACTGGTCCAATGTGCATAGCCAAATATACCAAAATTGGCTTAAAAAGAAAATTTTATATTAATTTTATAGATATTCGGATTTTATAAGATATTATGTTTTTAAATTTTGGTCTAACACTAAACCACCTCTCCCTCCTGGTCTAATTCAGTCATTAACAAACTCATCTAAATTTTAGCAAAAGAATTATTGCTATTTACCAACGTAAATAGCAAGATATATCCCTACGTGAAATATGCTAAGAAAAAATAGTCGATGGATTTAGCCTTAAATATCCTGGAAATATTTCTAAAGTTTGACGAAGATGAGAGTTTAGCCAATACCGGTAACAAATCGTTTGAAACTTTAGTCTCAAATCACGTGTGGACTTATAGGTACTTAGACCAGTGTAAGCAGACGTAACAAGGAACTTGTGAAGGACATTTCGAAGTTGGGCTTAGCTAGAACTTACCAGCTGATGTGAGCTGATGATATAATGATAGATAGCTGATATAACGTTGGAAAAAGGAAGGATATGTTGAATGGAATTCTATATTTTTATTTAGTAATTATTATTATGTCGGCAATGTGACTTATATCATCGGTGTAATCTATAAAGGTAACACACCTTCTTATCTTGTGTGCTAAAAAGAGGCCGAAAAAATTCATTCACCTCTCATATTCTAACACAACTTAGATTGCTTTCGTTTACTTGTCTTGAACAATTATTTGCAATACACTAAATTACAGTCAGAGGACCAGGTATATATAGGCTGAGAGAGTATTTCTTCAGCAGTCTGTTCCTGACTTCAACCATGATTTCTACAAATATGAGAATTATTAATAATAAATAAAAATTCATAATATTTATTGCATAGATTATTAAATATATTAGATGCAGAGAATATAAAGAAAATGATAAAGTGAAGAATATTTAAATAATTATAGCAATAAAAAGGTTATATATGATGTTTTTAATTTATTTAAACAAATATAGACATTATTTTTCGTGCAATGGCATCGAAGCAACGTACTTGTTCATTTGTGAGTTCAACTGTTTCAAAGTTTATATATAAACATTTTTTTGATATAATACTATATACTATTAAAAAAAACATTAATAATTTTTTTTATGAAAGTAGTTTCTCGTAAAATAAATTTGAGACAAATTTCAAAATTTATACTTTCTTATTATTGGAGATCCTTTTTTTTTTTTTTTTTTAATATTTATTGTATTTTTTTTTAAAGGCATATCAACCATATAGGTCATGGATGCTTCAAATATAATAGATAATAATTCCCTAGAGGTATGTAAATCGTTAAAGTAGCCGCCGCAAGGAGACGAGCCCGGCGCGACGGACGGGTACCCGCCCCACAGACCCGCCCCACGGGCACGCCGGACAGGCGGCACGCAGCTGTCCCAGGACCATCCTACATGCATGGATCAACATTATTGCTCTATGGCTACAGCCCTTGAGAGAGGATCTGCTCGTGTGTGCCAGCCGACCACACGGTTTATTGTATTGCAATAATGTTATTGGCAAATTACGTCTCTAGCACCTGGCAGATGTTTTAGGATTTTAATATAATATACAAACTTTGGTTTTTTTTCTAAAAATCTGGAGGGGAGGGAAATCCTTTTGCTCAACTGATAAAAAACATAGCGTAAGTTAAGAAAAGTGAGTAAAACAAATTAGAAAATATAGAAAACCAAAAAAAAAAAAAATGAAAAATAATATTTATAAAACATATGATGCATATTTATGATTTTTAACCCTGAGGGATACTGAGCTCACGTTATCTTAAAATGTGAATATGCGTTGAAAAATCTATTTCAAATTTTTATTGTTAAACGTAATTTGCATACTTTAAAACATAAACTAACATGCAAAGTTTAACAGTTGAGTATGTATCATTTTGATGTATAATAACTTATTTATTTCACAGGTATTTCTCGTTGTTTTGGGCCTCTTGGTAGTAGTGTCTGCACTCCCCAATCAGGCGGAAGTCAATCCGAATAGCGCAGGCGTCAATGTAGCGGCAGGACACCAAGACAACCTTCTTCCAGGATCCGAGCTCAGCCAAAATCCATCCCTTCTGAATTCCCTCTACAGAGGGTGGAACCGCCCTAGGGGTTAGGCTCTGAAACAGATATATAGGTCTAGCCAGTGAGGCTTTCCACATCATCATCATTTCAAATATCTATCCGACTTTAATATCTAATTATTGATACACATAATTATTTTTAATTTTCTGTATGTTTTTGCTGAAACTATAAATAAAATAAAGAATTTTTCTGCACGAATTTGTCATGTTTTTAAATTTACACACNAAGACAATTAAAAGTTTATGAAAACACGTTGAAAAAAAAAAAAAAAATGCAAAATTTGTTAATTTATTAATAAAATCAACCTTTTATCACTGCCTGGAAAATTGCTCGAGAAGTTAATAATGTCAAAATCAATAAGTGTTAGCTTCTTATTCAACCACTTAGGGTCGTGGAGGGAGGGTCTATCTACAGGTTGCCACCCTATTCTATACAGCCCAATAAGGGATTTGAACACTAGGTGTACGAGATCCGAACAAGACCCTATGAACTACTCTGGCGCCTTCAAAATCTATGATTTCATATCCACAAACTTGAAGAATCAGAAAAGGGTCTTAATTGGGTCCCTAGATGTTGAGGCGCGTTTGAAAAAAACTGGTTCCTAACAAAAATTCCTATATGCGTAAATTAATAACAGATTTAATTAACTAGTTATTAATTCAAATGTCTTTTAAAATTTTTAATAAAAGTCTTCGTGCATTATTATGCTTACTAAGTAAGCTTATAAGCTTTTGATTAATGCAAATATTATTGTTGTTTCAAGAATACATGGTATGACAATGTACTTTAACAAAGTAATTTAAACGGATTTATCTCTATACAAATATATTTTTAATTTTAAATAAATCCTATAGATATGTCGAAAAATTTTTTATCTTAAGTTGTTTATCTTAAGCTTATCGTAATATACATGATCATACGTAAACACCTATGTTAATCTATATTTACATTCGAACATTTTAAGCCATTTTAACCTCACTGCTAATGTTTTTATTTTTTAATAACAAAAAAAAAAAAAGCAAATAGAATTGCAGAAGATGCATAAAATAAAAAGATTTTCCATCATTCATTATGGCAGGCACGAATACAAATAAATTACTATAATTGCCGTAAAAATGCAACATAAAATGAAGGTCAAGCCTTGCGGATTGGCTCCACTCTCATTAATTTTTAAATATTACCTTTATTTTATTTATTTATAATCTATATATGTTTATTTTCTTTTTTTAAATAATGCTGAACATAAATGATAGAAAAAGTAAATTTGGCATCTATTCTGTTGTATTATTTTTTCCAAAAAGCCTTATTATAACAAAGATGTAGACAATTATTCTATTTGTTCTCTTTAAAAAATACATATCGTATCCATCAACCCTTTGTGTCTGTGATATACTTTTACATACTTCAGTCTATGCTTATTACTACACTATATATTTATAAAATCTTAAATTAAGTCTTCTGGTAAACAGTTGATCGTAAATCCGTTTTCTTCCTATAGTCGAAATAGCCTAGATCATTAGTTGTCTCTAAGATTTGTTTGCGATATACTTAATAACAGTCTGTCAATCTGGTATAAATAGGATGAGAGAGCGTTCCCTCATCAGTCTGTTCCTAATTTCAACCATGATTTCTGCCAAGGTGAGAATCATTAATTATTGATATATGTACTTTATTATTACAAATATTTCCAAATACAAATAATTTACTTTATTAATACTTGAAATATTTTAGTCTTCTCGTTTTGGTTATTAAATATTGAACATCTTACGTAACTAAGAGCCAGATGGCAACAAGAGACTTATCTTTCATAGCGAAAATTGTTGATTCTTTAAAAATAGCTCTGAAGAAGCATCCAAAATGCGATATTATTGTAGAAATAAAGGGCTTTTACATTGTCATTGTCTTGTTTCTAATCATTCTCTATGACAAACACATATTCTATTCTAGTTTTTCTAATATTATAATTTTGTATCCCTGTATAGCCTATTAAAATCGGTATAATGGGAGTGAGGATTTGTCTGCAGCGTCCGCTCAATTAAAATAATATGGCCAAAATTGTCTGAAATATTGATATTATCTCATACTGAAATATCGAAATTAACAATTAAAAAATATTTATATTACTTGAAAGTTATTTTAGAATCTGTTATTTAATTACAAAACTAACGTAAAGAGCTCCAGAGGCTCTAATATTTATTAAATATAACGTAATCTATACCTAACGCTATAATTATTAGATTATTTTAGTTGGGGTTTGGTCAAGATAGATCCAAAAAAATACAAATTAAAAAAAAGTGTATTTAAAAAAAAATTATCTACCAACAAAGAGAGAGTTTGTTGACCGTAGATATTAATCTAAGATGATTTTAGTTGGGGTTCGGTCGAGACCGAACCCCAACTAAAATCATCTTAGAATTATCTACCAACGTTTCGGCTTACATTGTAAGCCATCTTCAGGGATGCCTATCATGAAAACGAGAGAGTACATCATGTCCATAAGTTCACACTTCCATGACTGAGAGAAAAAAATATGAGCATATGTATGTATATATATATATATATACTTTTAGTCAAAAAGTAATTATTAAAATTAAGGGACGAAATCGCAGTACCCTAGTACTCCTAGTACTACCACTTCTAAGTTGGTTACGCCGACTCTTGATTCAAAATATGTTTAACCAGGAACAGCTTTAATTTTTATTGAAACGGAACATAACTGTAAGTAAATTTTTTTTCAGTATTTTATAAGTGAAACATAGAATGGAATGGAGTTTATATATAGTTATAGTATATATTATAGTATATAGTATATAATATAACATATAGTATATAGGTAAATTTTATAGAATAAAAGAAAGACTAAAGACAAATTTTCATAAATTCTAATCTTAGGTAGTTGATGAAGTGATTGCTTACCTCCCCTCTAATAAAGGAAGTGAAAAAGATAATTCAGTTATTAAATAAATAAATGGGAAAATAGGTTTTTTTTTTATAATTATTTTTATAGCTGTTTTCTCCTAATAATTTGCGAACTAATTTACAAATAAGATGCGCTTATACGTTTGAGTATACACATGTGTTTATGAATTCTCACAGCAAGGACTTTCAAAGTATTGAATTCAATACTTGGATTAAAGCAAAATAATCCAAGTATTGAATTCAAAATGATTCGGACGACAACTAAGGACCCTAGATTAATTTGGATTGACAAAATGGCAGTAAAGTTTATAATAACATATATGTAGAAAAAGTTAGCGGGAAAGTGGAGGAATAACTTAGCTATCGCAGTTATATTTCTAAATATCTTCATTGATAAGGTATTATCCCCTGCTCGGATTTCTGCCAAAAATTAAACAGAATTTCTTATTAAAATAAGTTTTTAAGCTTCTTGAAATGGTTTCAGGGACTGTAAAACTTTTGCATAAAAACTCTGTTTAGAATCTCTTCGTGATTTCTATGTATTGTGCGCATTTTAAAATAAATTTATTTTGAAAAGACAATTTTTACCAGTTTCTTATCTGTAATTATTTTTAATCAATACCTTATTTAAATCGTGATGATAATTGTAGTATTCGATTATTGATTTGAATCGTACGGGGAGCCGAAAAAAAAATCTCACTGTCTCAGCCGGGAATATATTATTCTAATTCCCATCTCCCTCGGTGGTGTAGTAGTAGCGCACCCGCCCGGACAATAGGAGACCCGGGTTCGATTCCCGGCTGAGGTAGTGAGATTCTTTTTTTCTGGCTCCCTGTACGATTCAAATCAATGACTTAATTATTTTCCAGGTGTTACTTGGAGTGCTGGGTCTTCTAGTAGTAGTGGTATCGGCTCGCCCCGGTCTGCCAGATGAATCCGGACATTACTTCTACACTTACCTCCCAAGCTTTTTCAGAGGAATCCTGTCCAGAGACTATCATTACCCAGGATACTATGATTACCATTACCCAGGATACTATGACTACCACTACCCAGGAAACCAGAACTACCAAAATTCACCTGTATACAGGACTTGGCCGTACTCTTATTAATTTATAATAAACTTTCAATGCCTAACTGTTAATCATTATTTCTTTTTTGAAACAGAAACATTTCGTATTCAAATATTTAAAACTTTAATTTTTTTTCTGTTCCGTCTTTTAAGAATTTAATGTCATGGTAAGTGATAGGGTCGATGGGCTCCTTCTCCCAGCACAGTGATGATCATTTATTCTATAGTTATTTTTTCTTTATATTTATTTATTTTTATATTGTACATATCTCTCATCAAATTATAATATGTCAACTAACAGACTGTAATAAATAAAGATTAATTTATAAAAAAAAAATGTCATGGAGAAAGCTATCTAAAGGTTGCCATTTCGTTCTAAACATCAATTTATCGATAAAAGCTTGCCCTGAGCGACATTTGAACCCGCAGCAGAAGGGGTTCCTACCCTGGTTGCGCCCTATACCTCTTCTTGTTTTATTTCCTTATATCTTATTTTCTGGTCAACGAGAAAACGTCAGGCAGTAGACATTAATATTGAAATTTATGAATGTAGATAAATTTATACACTTTTTAGTCAAAAACTTGAGTACCGTTTAAGAATCTTGAATAGGTTTTCTATATTGTATAGTTTCTAATAGTTGAAAAAGCTTTTATCGTCTTTACCATATTTTTATTGCTTGGAGTCAACCGATTCCCACTAACACTTGTAATATAAAAAATAGGAGGAGTGTACTACCCTTCCATAAAAAGATAGATGGGATGGTAGCACCCCCCTGCAGTAACATTACACTTATCTGCATAATTTTAAAAACTAAAAAGGTTTTATTGTAACTGGATCCAGTTAGAGGCTGAACTTAAAACAAATTTTTCCACAGGAAAGTAGGGTCTTACTACTTTCCGAAAAGGGTGTAATTATCTACATGAAATGCAAAGGGAGCCAGAAAAAAAATCATACTAGGTAAGATTTTTAAGGTAGTAAGAATACATTTTTTTTTCTGGCTTCCTTTGTATTTCTTGTAGAAAATTTAACGTGGGATTATACCAAAATTAATTTTATTATTTAAGAAAGGGAGTAATCTTTCAGTGGGGTTATCTTAACAGGTGGAGTTTTGAGACAACTTCACACAATCGTCAGCAAAATATATTTCACGTTTACTAACTTTGGAAAAGTTAGGTCCATTAACTTGAAACGATATATTCATTTATGGAAAGTTTTCCTTTGGCGCTAATCTCAAGAGATTAATGAAGAGTTTAAATTCCAACAGCACTGGGACTTTCTGGAGAATTCGCAAAGAAAATATTAGTTACTAGTACTTAATTTAGTTGTGGTATTTTATCCCACGAAAATTTCAAACAATTATTTCTAATAATTAGTTACTAGTCTTCATTTCGAGCTGATGGGTGGGGGTGGGGGTGGAACATTACCGCCCAGAGCAAACTTCGTAACCCATTCCCTGCGGATGAGAAGTTCTGTACTGAAATTAACAAGAACACATTAGTATTCTTAAGGGAAACACAGGGATATCTTGCTCCTGAATCCTGGAGTGCTCTGCAACAAATTACCGAGGCTCGTTCTGCTCAAGTAAGGAATTGCAGTTATGCTTACACACAAACAGGGCTTATTTGTTTTGCAGTGAATCTTTTGCTATGTCAGACCAAGAATTACTTCCATGTTCGTACAGCTTTTCCGTTCGGAGATATTTACGCCTCAAAGAATTATGTATCAATAGAAAAAGTTATAGAGACTTTGATAAAGTACAGAAAATTGGGTGAAAAAATCTCTCAACTTACTGAAATCCAGTGTGTTGTAAGCTTGCTTGTCCCACAATACTAACCATTTAATAGTTCGCTTTCAAACTTACTAATATTAAAATGCATTCATACAGCTAGCTCCTTTTGGTTTGTACACATATTGACATTTTGAAACCTTACATTTAGATGTTTGCTCAGAATTCCACGGTCTCCTAAAATATTCAAAGATCCTTCTCACGGACTTGACCATCTCTAAAAGAAATATCAGTTGTATGACTATAACTATCACCAACAATTTGAGAAGATAAAAAACTCATGAATAATCCGAACTGCGCTAATGGGAAGAAAGGATGTACATTAAATGAAAACTGAAAACCAGCATTATCTTGCTGGAAAACTAACACAGCTGCCAGTGATAGCAAAAGTTATTCACTTATCCGGAAATGAATTGTTAAAAGCCAACCAGTGAGAAAGCTCTAAACTTAAAGTTAAAGATTGAAGTCTTTAATTGGAGATGAAGTTTTGCAGGCAGGACACTTAGCCTTCCACATTCTCCATTCAGCCCTGATGAAACCTCCATAGAAGAATTTATGAATACTTTCTACTTTTGTTTACAAATATTAAGTTAGAGTTGTGTATTTATATGTAGCTGAACAACAACATCCACTCCAGAAAGTGGTGCTTCCACTCCAGAAAGTGATTTACTTCATAAATCTCTAGAGATTAGCCCTTATGGAAAAGGTTTCTTGAATGAATACCAGGTATGCAAGTTTAAAATGTCGTTTATTTCTTAAAATATATACACAGCAATTTAAAAAAAAGTATAATATATTTTATTCAAAGTACTGGCCCTCGCTTTCTACACATTTTGTCCATCTCTCGGGCAATATATGGATACCATTGCAAAAGAATGCTTCATCTTTATTTGAAATCCATTCATCGAGCCATTTTCGTACGTTTTCGAAATTGTTGAAGTGTTGCTCCGCCAATGAGTGTCCCATCGATGGAAGAGGTAATAATCAGTAAGCGCCAGGTCAGGTGAATACGGCGGGTGGGGTAGGAGTTCCCAACCAAGCGAAGAAATCGTTTCCTTAGTCAATCTGGCTGAATGTGCAGGAGCGTTATCATGCTGAAGAATGACTTTGGCGTGCCTGTGAGCCCATTCTGGGCGTTTTTCGATCAATGCGTGACTCAAATTGATCATTTGTTGTCGGTAGCGCTCGGTATTGACTGTTTCGCCGGGCTTGAGAAGCTCGTAGTCGATTTGGTCGATTTTCTCGTTTTTGATCAGTAACATCAAAATCACCACGTTTGAAACGTTGAAACCAACGTTCACATGTCTTGACGGTTGGAGCAAGATTGCCATAAGTCTCAACAAAAATTCGATGACATTCAGATGCCTTTTTCTTTTGATTAAATAAGAAAATCATGACATGCCGCAAATGCTCTTTATTTGGCTTAAAATTAGACATTTTTAACACCAAAGAAAGGTATGATACGTCCACGTAAACGACTTAAAAACAACTGACTTTTGTAAACAAATGACTAACAAACAAAATAGTGTTTAGAGATAAGCAAATCCTTCAATAGGCTAAGAGCGCATTCTATTGGAATTAAAACGACATTTTAAACTTGCATACCTGGTATACTGTTAGGTAGTACTGAAAGCCTTATCCTTATTACTTTCTTCTTTATTTATCACTCATCATTCCTTCCATTTCTCCTTGTTCTGGTCTGACCGAGATCATACTCTCTCACCCTTCAACGACGGTCAATGTAATCCATCTAGGAAATTCTAGGTGGGCCTTTAAGTCTTCTAGCTACTGGAACATAGTCCCAAACTTTAAGGGAGTCGTCAGATCTCCGTAGCCAGACAGTGCAAGGTCAAGTTAACTTGTAGGAAATATCAGACTAGAAACTCGACATTTCTTGCACCACTGGTACAGGAAGTAACCCACTGACATTTTAACAATCCCAACACTGAGGTCACATGGACAACCTACCTTAGGGAGAAGCTTCGAGCCATGACTATTCCCATATATCCTTAATACCATCCAATCTTCTTGGTTGTTTTCTATGGGGTGAAAGATGATTTAGTAAACAGAACTTTTAATGACACGCTTAAGATCATATCTCACGGGTACAGAAGTTTTACCTTTTCCACTGTAAGCTCCTGATTTGTAATTCGAAAGCTCCAGAAGAAGTGGAGGTCCGAACCAGAATTGGAGGTGTCGATATCACTTTCAGACACAGTTCTGTAGAGATACAGCTTCTTCTACATCCCCACATAGTATAAATAGAACTTGCACAATCCACCCATAACCTATCCGAAGCTGAAACAACATCGACATCTCAGGTGTCCAAGCACCACCTAAGGCTCTCATTGCGCACGTTTTATTACCAATGGTTTTCTGGGAGCACTTCGATATATAACTCGATATAGTGTGTGTGTGCCTGAACACGAGGGAGTGCCAGAAAATTGCAGACCGCCAGCAGTTTTAAGAAAGGAGCCCAGTAAATCATGATGAGCACAAAACCGCTCTGCCGCCTACATCATTCAGCAGGCGAGAAATGGGATTTGTAGAGCAAAAGAGTGGAGTATCGCTTGCATAAAAGTCTGTCATACAACAGCTGAATAAACTAAACAAATTCAAGAATTTTTCCGTAGCTGAACAGCTAGATATTCTGAGATTAAAACTAAACATTTTATACTCATTTAAAAACTGCTTTTCTGAATACTTAAGTTCGGAAACGGCTTTTCTAACTATAGCATATCGTATGTAATAGTGCCCTGGGGATGGAAGAGTTTGATAGTTCTGTTACGCAGTAAAATGGTAGTGTTCGTGTTCTGAATAATGGCTGTATCAGCATACATATATTATAATAAGATACATATAGGAATAGCCGGTGGAAAATTATAGCTCTAGTCTCGAAGTGTAAAGCATGATATTATGAGAGAATTTATTTGGGGTTCAGACAAGGATGATCCCAAAAAATAAAATTCCAAAAAAGTGTATTTTTAAAAATCTCCTGTCGTTTTGGCTTACATTGTCAGCCACCTTCAGGGCTATCGTGAAGGCGAGAGTGTTGTCACCACGGATCATGTTCAGGATCTCAGGCGGAAGATAATAATACGTAAACTTTAAAAATTTTTTATTTTTGTATCAACCTCGACTGAACCCCAACAAATTCTATATAATAATCTCCAAAGGTGAACAATCTCTATTTAAATGTAAAGCCTGCTTGCATGCTCTCTCTAGGCTAGGCTTGGACTTTCTTGAGGATTTTCACTGACCAAGATTGTAATCTCACCTCTATTGGACAACAATGTCGGATATTTGTCGGCTGGCATATCATACTAGCAGAGGTTGGAAACAGCTATATCTTTGATAAAATGTGAGGATTCAGATAAACTTACATATTCACTAAATAACTCTAAGGAAAATATTTATCAGAGCAAATTGTATTTATTTCAATTGTATAATTTTGCTAAAACAATCAGATAATTAATAATTACAGAAATTAATACGGTCACAATGAAATTGATAATATTTTTAAGTGACTTTTAAAGAGATGAATTTTAAAAAGTAAGGTTCTGTTACTACATCGGTTTCTGATCCTACAAGGCCGTCTTAGGAAATGTAGGACGTTCGTAGTTGTGGTGTCCTGGGTAAAAGTAATCAAAGTATCCTGGGTAATGGTAGGATTGGTGACCTGGGTAATGGTAGTCTTGGTGTCCTGGGTAATGGTAGTCTTTTGACAGGTAAACTCTGCTTACTATGCCTGGGGAGAATGGATTGAAGCCGCGATAATCATAATCTTCTGGCTGGATAGGAATCGCCGAGACGGCTACCACAAGGCACACTACAGCGAGAAACACCTGTGAAATAAATAAGTCCTTATTTAACAAATTAATATATAGAGTATCAGACTATTCTATCTGTGCTTCTGTTGTGACAGAACAGTGATTCCGTTGTACTTGTTCAGGGAACTTCCTTTGCCAAGAGATTGTTATTATTTTAAAGTTAATGTTGTAATTATTCTCATGGGAAAATATTCTTGCGGCTGATAGAGAAATTAGTTAAAATATGGATCTTTATTTTCCCATAGGGATAGTAGCTGTATTTGTGAAATTTTTTAAAAAAGAGTGCAATTAATTAAAGAATCAATATTTATTGTAAATTAGTTGAACAAATAAAAATAAATCAATAGCAATATAAGTTTTTTGCGTAGAAACACGGAAAAATGAAGACAGATTTCATATGCAAACAATTTTGAATTAATTGTACTAGGAGTTTCTCTCTCTCTCTCTTTCTTTCCCTCTTTCACTCTTTCCCTCTCTCTCTCTCTCGAAAGGACTGCTTGAAAATTTTTCTGGCAACCGACTAGGCAAGCACATAATAGTGTTATTTATTTTTTAGTGATCATTGGGGGATTTGTTAAGGTGGAAATATAAGAGAGAGTTTGTTGACCGTAGATATTATTCTAAGATGATTTTAGTTGGGGTTCGGTCGAGGTAGATCCAAAAAAACACAAATTAAAAAAAATGTATTTTTTTAATGAAGGATTATCTGCCAACGTTTCGGCTTACATTGTAAGCCATCTTCAGGGCTGTAGAAATACAATGTCATGAGAATACAGTAATATTTGAAATTAGTATAATAGAGAATTATAGTATAATGTGATATCAAGAGTATGAAAGTAGAAAACTGTGTAAGACAATTAAAAGTTTATGAAAACAATATTGAAAAAAGAACCAATTTGAAAAAAA